>JAADWY010000071.1:0-76876 GCA_023336355.1 Pythium dissotocum | reverse complement strand
GTCATAGTGCCAGTGTGAGCTGAAACACACCCTCCTCTTGGTTCAATGGATGCTCAAACGCGGCGCATCAACACAGCTCCTCCAGTCAGGTCGGATTTCGCTGCCAGCTTACGTACTGTACTGCACTACGTGGTACTTGCCAGTTGAAGTGAGCTGTTCCCATCCAGCTCCTGGTGGACACAGCTGGTATGGCCAACTTCAACCTCGATTGGACACTTTCCTGTCCACTGTTGTCCATCGACTCTACTTGCACATCTGCCACGAGTACTTCACTGTATTGTACGTTTAGCATCAACTTCTCTTCTCTTTCTGCCCGGTTGACGCGTCCTTTGTAAGCGCTGATTACGACGTCCCACGACTCCATCACGCCACGCTTACGGCTTGAGCGACGGCGCGAGTCGCACCTCGACGACCTGCCAGAACGCACAGCGCTCCGCGTGCAGCGGCATGTACGCGCCGCTGGTCTCGACCACCGACCCACTCGCCTGGAGCACGATGTTCTGACGGGTGGCCGTGTCGTACAGTGGCCACGTCAGTAGGCTGCTCGCGTCTCGGGCCTCCACCACTGAAGCATCTCCACAGGACGGTGGTGCTGGGGCTGCAGCGGCTCCGTTCGGCGAGCTGGTCCGTCCGAAGTTCGTCCAGTACTTTTGCACAGTGTGGACCAGACCCTGGGTCTCAGCGTCCTGCGCCAACTGCGAGACGTTGTTGAAAACGTACCGCAGCTCCGCCGTGTGGATCACGCGTGGGTATCCGTCGACGATCGAGGTCTGATTGAAACGGTAGCGGTACGCTGGGCGGCCCTTCTGAGCCTGCACTTGCGACGCAAGTTCACTTGGACACACGTAGATCGCATCGCTGTACACCTCTGCGATACGGTGGCTGGGCGAGATGAAGTTGGCGGCTGGGTACAGCTCATCTACACGCGAGACCTCGGCGTCCGTGAGCTTCGCGAAGCGAGTGCGGACGAATGGAATCACGTCCTCGGCTGTCTTGACAGAAGTCGCGAAGCCGTATTCGTCCGTGTTCGTGCCAAAGATCGTCGGCACGGGACTGATCTTACCGTCCAACACACGGCGGACAGGGGAGTCCAACAAGAACACACCGTCGATCACAGGCTGCCAACCCAGTAGGCCACCGGCAGCCCACACGGCACTCGTAGGCGCATTACGCAGGCAGCTCAGCCATGCGGCCGAGTCCAACGACGAGCTGCAGCCCACAGCTGATGCGATCTGAGAGGAGACGTTGTTCTGCTTCTCTGGGGTGACCATGTCGTGGGCCGTCGAGTACGTGCCGCTCTCAGCAATCGCCTTGTGGAAGATCTGCTGGTTACCATCGCGTGAGATGAGGTGCGTGAACACGCCCTTCGCGCCAGCACTCTCACCGAAGGCCGTGATGTCGTCAGGGTCACCACCGAAGACCGCAATGTTCTGCTTGACCCACTTGAAGGCGACCTCCTGGTCGCGAAGGCCGAAGTTGACGCCGTCGCCTTCTACCTTCAACGCGTCGTTGGACAGGAAGCCAAAGACCGACAGGCGGTGGTTGATGGAGACGAAGACGATGTTGTTGTCGGACGAACCGACGAGGTTGGTGCCGTCGAACCAGTTGCCAGCGCCGGACACGAAGCCGCCGCCGTGGATCCACACCATCACTGGCAGCTTGGACGTTGGCGTGACCCCCGCTGGGGTGTAGACGTTCAGGAACAAACAGTCTTCCGAGTTCGGGTACAAGAACGACTGCGCGTCGACACGACCGTCACCATAGCACACGTTTCCGAAGGCAGTGGCGTTGACATCGCCGGCCAGTGGCTTGAGCACCGCTTGCTTCCACCGACGCTCGCCTACGGGCGGCTCAGCGTACGGAATGCCACGGAAGACTTGGATGGACTTGCCCGTGACGTCAGTCTGCAGCGTGCCAGTGACCGTACCACCACTAGTCAGCGAGATCTGCTGGGCAGAGGCCAGGGAGGCAGTCGCGATGGCTGCGATGAGAGCGCGGCGAAGGGTGGAAAAGCGCATTTGCGGTGGGGTAACGACTCACGTTGCGCGTTGGAGTGGCCGGTGCGTGGTGAGTTGGACAATGAAAACCACTCAGCAAGGCAACAGCCTTCTCGCCAGGCTCACAAGCTGCGGACGTGGGCGTCCCGCTCTCGACGTGAGTCGAAAGCAAGGCACTGGTGTGCTGATTGGCACACGCCCCCATGTAAGAGCACCCACGAACATTGAGCTTTCCACAGTCAATCATGCCAGATGCTGACAGCAACACGAAGTTCAACAAGCGTTTGGACAATGAATACCAGTAGAAATCTAAGTTACAGTATCGAAGCAGCGAGATGGTGTTCAGGCCGCCAACTGCAACTTCAGCCAAGGAGGAGCCCCGCTAAGCTACATAATCACTCCGCCAACTCGGCAGAATGATTTCGCGGACATCGCCATTCATTGAAGTGAGACCTATCCATTGTGGCCACTCGCACCGGGCAAATGCCGAGTTCAGCAGCTGGTGGAAGCAACTTCAACCTTGATTGTACAGTATTGTGGTCATCCGTACTTGCTCTGCTGGATGGCATTGCCTCTGTTACATACCGTAAAACTGTAGAGTACTGGTCCAGTCATCTTCGAGTCTCCAGGCACCAGACAGTCGCTTTGAGCTGATCAACACGCAACTGTACGGCACGACAATCTGCAGACAAGAGGAAACAGACACGCACACACTCAACACGTGATGCTCCAGGTCACTCTGCCTGCTTCTTGATCTATTTCTCACCCTCTCATCCCTATCGCCGTCCGTCCCGAAAGTTCTCGAAGAACTGAAGCATGTTGGCGTCGATCTGGGGCGTGATGCGATCACGAGCCATAGCAAAGTGCCGAAGCAGCACGCGCTTGGCGTCGCGGTCCTGCTCAATGGCGTGCATCGCCGCCTCGCGACACAGCGAGTACAGTTCCGCTCCAGAGAACCCGTCGGTCATTGTCGCCAGCGCGTCCATGTCGACATCTTCACCGAGAGGGATCTTGCGGCAGTGGATAGTCAAAATCTCTTTCCGGGCCGTCGCGTCTGGCGGGCCGACGTACAAAACGCGGTCGATGCGGCCTGGACGCATGAGCGCGCTGTCGATGAGATCTGGTCGGTTCGTCGCTGCGACAACCAGCACTTGCTTGAGAGGCTCAATGCCATCGAGCTCTGTCAGCAGCTGACTGAGCACACGGTCAGCGACTTGAGAACTGCCTTCACCGCCTCTTTGACTGGCAATGGCATCGACTTCGTCGAAAAACACGACTGTCGGAGCCGCCGCGCGAGCCTTGCGGAAGATGGACTGCACTGCTTTCTCTGATTCACCCACCCACTTGCTGAAGAGTTCGGGTCCCTTGATGGCGATGAAATTCATCGAACTTTCCGTTGCCAACGCCTTGGCTGTGAGTGTCTTACTGCAGCCTGGTGGGCCATACAGCAAGACTCCCTTTGGTGGGCGGATCCCCATTCGCACGAACGCCTCTGGGTGCTTCAGCGGCCACTCGACAGCCTCTTGCAGCTGTTGCTTGATCATTTGCTGGCCGCCAATGTCGTTCCACAGCACACGCGGCACGTCGATGGCGATCTCTCGTAGTGCACTCGGTCGGATTCCACGCATCGCTCGCTTCAAATCGTCCAGTTCAACACAAAATCTGGACTCAGTCGTTCCTCGGAAAGTTCGTTTAAGAGCCAGTAGTGCTGCCTCCTTGCACAGAGCACTGATGTCGGCGCCGACGTATCCGTGGGCGGACGCGCTCAGTTCTGCAAGCTGCTCGGCAGGCACGCTGTGCGGTAAATGCGCAATCGAGACGCGCAGGATCTCGAGTCTCGCGTTGGCATTTGGGATTGAGATCTCCACCTCTCGGTCGAATCTCCCCGGTCGGCGGATCGCTGGATCCAGCGCGTTCGGTCGGTTGGTCGCCGCCAAGACCACGACCTGAGACTGCTTCTCGAGTCCGTCCATCAGCGTGAGCAGCGTCGCGACCATGCGCTTCTCCATCTCACCCACACGACCATCTCGCTTGGGACAAATCGCGTCGATCTCGTCGATGAAGATCATCGACGGTCCTTCCTTGGCCGCCTGCTGGAAGATCTGGCGCAGATTGGCTTCGCTTTCACCAATGTACTTGCTCACGACCTCCGGTCCGTTGATGAAGAAGATCTTGGCTCGTAGCTCAGCAGCTAGCGCTCTTGCGATCATGGTCTTACCAGTACCAGGAGGTCCGAACATTAGCAGCCCCTTCGGTGGAGGCAGCCCAAACTTCTGGAAGAGCTGCGGATTCACAAGCGGCTGCTCGATGATCTGACGGATTGTCTCGATCTCCTGCTGAAGACCTCCGATGGATGCAAATCCTCGCGTTGTCGTGGGCTGCGAAGGCGTTGGCGTTGGTGGCAAAGTCGATTCCTCCTGCGTCTGACTGGGTTGTTCGTCTTCCGTAGTCCAGACGACAGAGACCGTCGTGGCCATCGAGACACGATACACCACGTCCTGGGACTCCTGCGCCGCGCCATTGTCCACTGAATCAACTTGGAAGACCGTATTGACGCCATGGATCGTTAGCGAAAGCCGCGCCGATCGGTGGACGAGCACGCCGCTCAGCATCACGTGGACGTACTTCTGCAGCAGCGGACGCTCCTTCTCCGACGGCCACACAGCAGCCGCAGACGCAGTCGACGCGCGGGATACGAGCCGGAGACTGACGGTAGATGCTTCTCGCCGACGCACAAGGCTCTCTGGGTGCTGCAGCGGTAGCACGATGGCATGCGAATCGCCCTTGTTGGCCGAAAGCTGTTCCTCCCACATCGCACTGACGCCGACACCGCTGCGCTTGATCTTGTCCAGCGGCCACGCGACACCACACAGCAACATGTTGCTGGGTGTATCGCCACTCTTGTCGGTTCGGTGGAGAGCCACACACGCGCCAGCTTCGATGCCGTAGCTGCTCATGTCGTGGGCATTGAGGTACACTTTCGAGAGCCCCATGGCGGCGCGGGTATTCGCGCGCAGAAACTCGATCTTTCCGCGCAAGAACCGCGAGCGCGGAGAAACAGGAGCGACATTCACTGCTTGTGCTGACTGTGGTAGTTCCTTCGGCGCAGCGACGGCAGCGTGCGTGCGCAACGCCGCCGCCTGGCGCACCTTCGACTTCCTCATTTTCGATCGTTTCGCGCAGCAAATGACTGGCCAACGTCTCCAATTGAAGTTGATAACTGTGTGTCGGTTCTTAACCAAAAATCGTGATTGGTTATAATATAGTGATTAATACGATTCTATTGGTTGATAATTGAGGATGTTGCCGCTTCGGGTTGATTGATGTGGCTGGCATTGCCGAATGCGATGGCGAGCAATGGAGTTCCGGGGAATGACGGCGTCGCGCTGAAGAAGCGCAAGGCCGTGGGCACGCCTGCGCGTGGAAAAGTAGACGATCATGACGAACAGGAGTTGCCGCTGCCCCTCAGTGCCGTCAAGAAGTCGAAACGCACCACGGCGGCGCGTCGCGAAAGCGAGTTCGTGAGCGTCGAAGTCGGTCTGCGTGAGCTCCAGAAGCGCATGGCGTCGTCCTCTACGACGCCCGATAAGGCGCAGAAGAAGAAGGCGGCCAAGCAACAGGCATCTGTGCCAGCAGCGAAAGAACTCACCAAGAAGGCGAGCGCTGGGCGCGCAAAGATCGCGATTGCGGCCGTCGAGGACGGTGACGAGGAGCTCAAGACCGCTGCAGCTACGCCCAAGCGCAGGGCGAAGGCTGCGGCAACTCAGAAGGCAACTACTACAGCACCGGTAGCTCAGGATCTAGAGGCACTTGTGAAAACCACGAGGCGAAGTGCGACGCCGACGAAGCGAACGGCGATGGCGGCGGTCGAAAGTGTACCCAAAAGAGCTGTGAAACCCAAGACGGCACCTGCAAAAAGCGTGCTGGACACACTCGCACAGGCTCGTGCGGCGGCCATGCAGCAGCAGCAGGAGCGCATCCAGCAGCGGATCCAGGGGCTCACGGGGGCCGCTGTTCCACCAGCAACGGAGTCTGCACCAAGACGAACTACAGTGCTGAAGAGCAGAGAGACCCCGCGACCGGAAGCTCCTGTGGCGAAGAGCCTTAAAACTCCGTCGCCATCGTTGGCTGCACAACAGCAGCAGCAGGTGTCATCGTCACCGGAGGCTCCGCATAACAACCACGTAGCGCCCGCGTCGCCCCCGCGGGTCAGAAACCAAGAGAAGACGCCGACGCCGACGCCCTCACCGAGAATTTTTGCCGCGGAGACGACGCAATTCGCTCTGGCTGATGGAACCTCGCTTCGAGCAACCCCTGAGTCGACGCTGACGAGCCACAAGGAGGTGCCCACGCATGAAACACAGTCGTCCCAGGGATTCATCGAAGACGACGAGTTTGACGAAGACCTCGCATTCTTGCAAGCGTTGGAAGAGGTCGAAAGCAAGATGCAGACGCCGTCGAAACTGCCGAAACCGACGCCGTCGCCGTCGATGGCGCTTGCAACACCAGCAGCAGCCTCTCCGTCG
The DNA here is from genome assembly GCA_023336355.1 of Pythium dissotocum. NCBI lineage: Eukaryota > Oomycota > Peronosporomycetes > Pythiales > Pythiaceae > Pythium > Pythium dissotocum. The sequence continues at coordinate 70,353 of JAADWY010000071.1, read as the reverse complement.
TCAATGGAAAGAGGGGACGTTCCAGCATCGCCAGCAGCAACTCCATTGACGGAACTACCAGTGTCAGTCCTGTCAGCGGAAAGCGCTCGTGTAGGTGTCCCAGCAGCTTCATCAGAAATACCGAAACTACTCGAAGAAGTCACGCCGGTGTCGATCGTCCCACAACCACACTCGCTACCAGCCCTCGTGTCTGCTCAAAGTCCACCACGTGAAACTGACCCTGCAGCTGCAGTCGCCGTAGTCAATGGATCACAAGCAGAGACGTCGCCACGTGCTGCGCCAGCGCAACCACTGGCTCAGGTGACAGCTTCTTCCGTTGCAGCACCAGCACCACCAACAGTGCCGCCACCTCCTTCACCAGCTCTGGCACCAGCAACATCTCCATTTGCATCGCTCGCTCCCGCGATTCCACCAGAGATATTGGCTGAGTACGAGCGCCTCAAGCGAGAGAACGATGCACTGCGACGGTCGAACGAGTTGCTGCAGGCCGGCAAGTCGACCATTCCTGTACCTGCGTCGCCAGTCGTTATCTCGCCAATGACTGCCCTTGTCGATGCTCCAATCGCTGCCCCGATCGCTGCTTCACTAGCTGCTCCAATCGCTGTTCCAATCGCTACGCCTGTCGCTGTGTCCTTGGCTAAGCCTGCTGTCGTCGACGTTCTCGATGTCAGTTTATCTAAGCTGCCAATGAACAACGCGACGGCTTGTCCTCCACTGCAGCATGAAAGTTCCAGCGCCACGATCGACGACGTCCCAGTTGAGAAGCCCAAGCCCAATGAGGTCGCCACTACCGTCAGTGATGTTAGGTCGACGAGTGACGAATCAACTTTCGGCAGAAGCTCACTTGCACTTGACAATCGCATCGAGCAGGATGGTGATGGCGACGTGGAATTCGTAGACACGTCCATCTACGTCGGTGGTGACGTTGACGTCGACGTTGACTTTGAAGCTGACGCTGATGTTGATGCTGACAGCGGCCTTGCGCATGACGAAGAAGATGCTGAAGATGAGGAAGACGAAGAAGAAACAGACCTGAGCCAGCCTGTCGAGGCTCACCAGTCGACGATTGATCGCGGGAATTACGAACAATATCGATCGAAAGCCGGATCGATTGCAGACGACTATGATCTGGACGAAGACACGACCGTGTATACGCGGTCTGCTACCAGTAAACCCGTTCGATCCAGCTTTGCCGCGTCCCACGTGCCACAAAAACGACAGAAAATACCTCGTGATAGCAACCCCACGTCTACAACTCAAGCGAGGAACCCTGTGGTACAGGCGCCAGCGAAGCAAATGCCACTACCAGTCGTAGCGGACGACTCCGAGACTGAAAGTGATGAAGAGCAGCATCGTCGCCGTCGAGTTGCAGCTCTACCTGACTCATCGTCGTCGTCCAGTGAAGAATCGGACGACGAAGAGGACCAGACAACTAAATCAGGATCGAGTGTGCTTGATGCAGCATTGCGAGCAGCGACAGGAAAGGCGCCTTTGAAGCCGGCACCGAAGACAACAACGAGGTCTACAGACTCGATATCCGTGTCGGAAAAGCGTGCTCGAGTGTTCGAGAACGTGAAGGAAGTGACGATTGATTCAGCACCAGCGTCATCAGCCGCAGAACCTTCCACGAAGAGAGTGACCAAGAAGCGACGCGCGGCGACGCTATCAACCAAGGACAAGAGCACGCTGTTGTGGCCGTCGCTGGACGACTTCTACGATTTCGTGCTGGGCCTCACGCCGCGCCGCGTGCTGCTCAGTGATCCTCTGCACCTGCAACTATTGCGTGCCTACGAGAAGGCCCGAGCACGATTGCCCATGCAATACCCAGGTCTTGTGCAGTACTGCGACGTCCAGTCAGAGGCGATCCTCGAGGAGCTACTGTCTTCAGTACGAAATGCCGAGGAGATGTCGTTGCACAACAGCTCACGTTCGCGCCTGTGGCTCACATCTATTTCCCCATGCAGCAACACCAGCAGCCACACGAGCACCGTTATGAATGCCGCATTGGCGTCTTCTTCGACCTCGTCTTCCTTGAATCCGAACGTGATCTTCATGGAGAGCGGCTTTTCCGGAACCTTGGCGGCAGGAAAAAACGACTACATCGTGACGTTCCAGGACAACCGTGCGGGTGCCAACCAAAAGAGTGCACTGAGCGATTTCGTGAGTGGTGATCTGCTGGCGATGCGGTCACCAGCGTGGCGTGACCTCGACATCTACGCGTTCGGGATTGTGTTGTGCAGCTCGGTCGTTGCAGTCGGAGGCTCAGCGTCGTCAGGCAATGGTGGAGGTAGTTCGTCAGCAAATCAGGACCAGCTTTGTGTGTTGATACGCGCACCATCAGCGACGGATGATGACCCGGACGCCGCTAGCCGCTTCGCCTCGATCGTGGAAATGTGTCTGGTGAACCAGCGCTCCACTCAGTGGTGCTGGTCGCTGGACCAGGTGCACAATCTCACGACTAGCGCTCGAGAATTCCAAGCTATCAAGTCGGTTCGACTTTTCAAGCCTGAGACGAAGGAGATGATCATGAGTGGAATCATTCCCGAGATCCTGAAAAACGAGCAGACACAAATCATCGAGCCGCGCAAAAAGCTGTCGAGTGGTCTGTATGAGGAGCTGGAGGGCAAGTACAATTCGTCGCAGCTCCAGGCGATCCTCGGATCCATCAGCGACGAGAGCGCTATCAGCATCATTCAAGGACCCGTAAGTTTTGCAGCAATCTTGGAACGCGGTGACTCGAGATTATGTGAGACTAACAAATGCGTGTTTGATTTACAGCCAGGAACAGGCAAGACCAAGACCATCTTGGGTGTGCTGAGTGCCTTGCTCGACGGCGCAGCACTCTCGTCGACTCGCCAAGCTCACGTGAAATCCCGCATCCGAATCGGAGCGTCGCTGCAGGAGAATTCATCGAAATCTTCATCGAAATCTACGGCGAACGACCAGAAAAGCGTGGCACAGAGCACGATCCGCGTCCTCGTCGCTGCGCCGAGTAACGCCGCTGTGGACGAGCTGATCGTGCGTTTGATCAGTGAAGGCGTGTACGACGCGCGACAGGGCAAATCGTACCGTCCTCGAATCGTCCGCGTCGGGCGACCGGAAAGCCTGCAGCAGTCGCGTCCTCCGTCATCATCCGATCACAATCAGGACCCGAAGTCTCAGGGCCTCTTGAAGAAGAAGAAATGGCGCAAGTACGCGAGCGAGGTCGAAGAGATCCTGCTGGAGAACCTCGTCAACAAACACAAGTCTTCGTTCCCGACGGCGAAGCAGGCTCGCCAGTCGATCATCCAGAACGCGCAGATCCTGTTCTGTACGCTGAGCGGAGCTGGCTCCGTGGCCATGTGTGAGCTTCAGTCGCAGCATTTCGACGCTCTCGTGATCGACGAGGCTGCGCAGGCAGTCGAAGCGTCGCTGCTCATCCCGTTCAAGTTCCAGCCAAGCCGCATCGTGCTTGTGGGTGACCATCGCCAGTTGCCAGCGACCGTGATCTCGAAGCGACTGATCGATCTCGGCTACGACCGCAGTCTGTTCCAGCGACTCGTGGAAAACGGCTCGCGTGTGTTCATGCTGCTTCAGCAGTACCGCATGCACCCTGAGATCTCGTGGTTCCCGTCGACGTACTTCTACAATGGTAAACTGGTCGAGGCGCCGCAGATGAAGGAGTGGACGGCGCGCAAGTACCACCGCGAGACGTTCTTCCGTCCGTTTGTCTTCTACGACGTGCTATCGGGCAAGCAAAGCCAAGTGAACGGATCCAGGTCGCTTCGCAACGTGAATGAGATCGAGTGTATCTTGGTGCTGCTGACGCGGCTCGTGGTGGAGCAGTTCCCGGAACTCGAGTGGCGTCGCAAGATCGGGATCATCGCGCCGTACAAGCAGCAGATCTACGAGCTTCGTAACGAGCTGCAGCGGTGGGAAAAGAAACACGACAAGAAGCTGGACATCGAAGTCAACACGGTGGATGGCTTCCAAGGCCGTGAAAAGGAAGTGATCATCTACTCGTGTGTGCGAACCAGCCGCAATGGCCAGAGCCAGAGCCGCAGTAACCGCCAGAGCAACGGCCAGTCCATCGAGGCCTTCTGGGCCGACGAGCGCCGCATGAACGTGGCCATCACGCGTGCCAAGAGCAGTCTGTGGATCATCGGCAACTCGACGCTTCTGCAGCAGAGCGCTGCGTGGCGGGCACTGATCACCCACGCCAAGGACTCGCGTCGCTACATGCTGGAGAAGGATCTCTCGGGGACGAAGCGACGCGACAGCGACGCCGACCGAAGCCAGTCGCAGGCTCGGTCCAGAGACCACAGAGACCGCAGTCGATCCCACGCCAGGTCTAGAGACTGCAGTCAATCTCAGGCCGAGTCTGGGGATCGCAGCAGGGGCAAGGAACGCGCTCGTTCACGTTCACGCTCTCGGTCCCGGTCTCCCTCGCGATCACGATCGGCGTCGTTGAAGAGCTCCTTTTTGGGTACATTTGTATCGAAATAGAGAGAAGATATCACGGTAGACAGAATATGTGGGTTTCCCGCCAAAATGGAGGGTCCTGTATACGTAGGTATACGTGGTCCAGTATACGGATGTGTCCGGATAGACTTGGAGTCGCCCCATCTCTTTCTCGTTTCTCCTCAGTCGGTGACTCTAGAGCGGACGGTCCCGCCTGCCTGCAGAGGGTTGAACCGTGTTGACCATTCAAACGGCCTGCGGCGGATAGACCAGACCGACCACGCGGTGGGGTGGGTGGCTTCTTCTTTGCTTTGCAGACCCACCCCGCCACACACACAACCAAAGACAACCAGGAAACCATGGCTGACGTTGAGAAGAAGGAAGAGATCGTGCCGAAGGTGGACGCCGAGGAGGCGGAGGCCGACGACGGAGCCCAGGACCCAGAGTCGGAGGAGCCACAGGCGTACTTCGAGCCAGTCGTCAAGCTTGATGAGGTCGAGGTCGTGAGCGGCGAGGAGGACGAGGAAGTGCTCTTCAAGATGTAAGTGTTCCGACCAGATTGAGGGAACTGAAATTCTCAACCCATCAGTGTTCCGGCGCATGAGTGTGGGAACAAACAAAGCGATAGAACACAAATGCTAATGATTATCTCTGTGTGATGTGGACTACAGTCGCGCCAAGCTCTTCTGCTTCCGCGAGACGCTCCTCGACAAGGGCACCGGCAAGAAGACGTGGTGCGAACGTGGCGTCGGTGAGGCCAAGTTCCTCAAGCACAAGGAGCACCAGAAGGTGCGTCTGCTCATGCGTCAGGAGAAGACGCTCAAGATCGTGGTCAACCACCTCGTGGACTCGCGCACCGAGCTGTCGCCAAACATGGGCAGCGACCGCGCTTGGGTCTTCAGCTGCTACGACTTCGCCGAGGGCACGCTCGAGACGCAGGTGTTCGCTCTGCGTTTCGCCAACGCCGAGAACGCGCAGAAGTTCAAGGAGGCCCACGACAACGCCAAGAAGACCAACAAGGCGCTCGAGGCTGGTGCCGATGCCGCCGACACCTCGGCTGGTGACGACGCGGCCAAGGCCCTCGAGGCTCTGGACGTCAAGAAGGAGGTACGCTGCACCAACTTTTATTTCGCTCTGACCGCAAAAGTTTTCTGACATGTTTATTGTTGTGTTGGCTCTACAGTAAATTTCCACAACGAGCTCCCGTTGATTTGATTTTTTAGGAGAGATAAACGAGAAGAAGAGGAGAACCCGATTTGCATGTAGACACACCGAGGAAGGAGGAGATGAAGGAGATGAAACGAATCAAAAAATGACTTGGCGAGTGCTCCACTTCAACTACACCCTTTGCGTTTTGTCTGCTAGTGTACCCATTCCATTTCTGCCTTGTGGCCTTGCTCTGCTCGGATGCAATACAGTTTGAGGAAATGGCGATCATGTTTATCGTTTTCCAATCATGTTTTCATGTTTTACTCTTAGGGCAACAGTGCCTTCGTGGTTCCTAGTTCGGCTTCCAGCTTCTCGTCGTGCTGCGTCGTCGGTGGAGGCGACTGGTTGTAGATCACGAGCCCAATGACGATGAGCGTGAAGCCGAGAAAGTACAGATTGCTCAGGTGCTCGTTGAAGAGGTACTTGGCGGCGACGACTGCGAAGAAGTCGGATGTGAGCAGCGAGAGATTGAAGACAGCGGCGTCGCCGGTCTTCATGAACACGGACGTGAACGTGTACATGAAGAACAGCGTCACGACGTAGCCCAGTAGACAGAACGCGCTACCGCCAGACCACTGGACGGCGGACAAGACAGCGCCTTCAAACGCGTACGCTTGCAGCGAGCTGATGAGGAAGCCGCAGCCGCCGATCATGCCCAGGAACTCCACGCGGCGGTTCTTTTTCTTGACGAGATACTCCTGGCCGACGTTGGAGCATGCATAGATGGCACTGCCCAAAAGACACAGAAAGTCACCGAAGAGAGCCGACGCCGTGAGTGACGAGGCGGTGGATTCGGTGTCGCGGATGATGTCGGAGATCACGAGCACGCTGATGCCGCCAAGACAAAACCCCACGGCGATAAAGTGCGCGCGAGAATACTGTGATAGCAAGCAACCAGAGTCGATGAGCAGGAGTGATATACTGGAAGGAGCGCACTGAAGCGTACCTTGGCATTGAGGAAGATAGTGGAGAGCAGCATTACGACGGGGATAGTGAAGCAGTCGAGCAGCATGGCGCTTGAGATCGACGTGTACTTGTACGCGCTCACAACCAGAAAGTTGCCTTCAACGTCAGCCAGCGCCAACAAGAAGTACTTCCACCATGAAATCTGCAATATGAGACGGTGACGTCATCAGCTCTCTCAGTTTATCCTTCGCCTCATCGTTGTGTTGCCTTAACCTCGAGTGAGTAGTCGCGGTCGCGACGATACCGCATCAGCGGGTAGATAAGATAGACACAAAGTAGCAGGTAGTTGCCTGCGCTCTGCGTCACTGGAATCTGGATCTGTGGATACATAGTCTCAGTGACTTCCACACAATTGAAGGCAGAGAGCCTTGCCGATTCCTACCTCATAGGACTGGTTGAGCACTTGCGTGAAGATGCCCGTGCACGTAATCAACACCGAGATGAACTGGCCCAATAGCAGCACGCGGTTGCGCTCACACAGCGCTTGCATGGATCCTCGCATCGTTTAGCTGCTTGAGTAGCTCACGAGATGAAGCGACGCAGCGGAGGATGCCTCCAATGCTGCCGAAGTTGCCTCACGCCAATGATCCAATTGCGACTGGTTGACAAATGGATCCCAAAGTCCATTGATTGGCTGAAAAGAGAAACATTCATTCTTTTTGGGTCCAATAATTGGACGATAATCTCGACATACATTCACCACAACTCTTCGGCTTGGCTTTCCGATCAGGACCTCAACGCTTCGCTAGACGACGCGGCACGGCGGTCAGTTGGAAGTGTGGTGGTACGGCTCCTCGATCTTCTCGACCAGACGGTCGTACAGCGCCGACTCGCCGCTCGTCTCCTTATCCTTGATGATGCGCTTGAGCATCGGCTTCCACTTGCGGCCGCGCGTGTTGATGAACCAGTTGTTGACCTGCTCGATCGTGATGCCGCCTTGCGCGCTGAGCCAGTCCTTCTCCTCTTCCGTCGGGTACGGGTGGTGCATGTGCTCTTCGAACCAAATGTGGAGGATGTTCTTGGCGTGCTTCGACAAGTTCGCGCGCTTCTTCTGCGGTTGGCGCAGTGGGCTTTCCATCGGCGACGTCGGCGTCGAACGCATGCCCACAGGGATGCCGCGGCTGATCATCGACGCACGCAGCTGCTGGTAGAGACGGTTCTTGCCCCAGTCGTGGAGGCTGCCCATCGTGCGCTGGTACTTGTTGCGCAGCGGTGCGTCCTGCAGCATGTCCATCGCGGCAGTGAGATCGGGCAACGATCCAGAGTTTTGCGGTTCAACCTTGCTCAAGCCACTGAGCAGTTGCTGGCGCTCGAGCCCAGTCTGCTGGAAGAGCGACGCCCACTGAGGATCCAGACGGTGGTTCATCTTTCCGCCGCGGTTGACCATGTTGTTCGAGCTCGTCAGTCCCGTGTCGGCCGCCATCCCCGTGAGCAGTTGCTCCAATGGATCCGACTCAGCCGCCGCACGACCATAGCCGCCCTCCAACATGCTCGAGAAGCTCATGATCTCATCCTTCACTGGGAGGTTCTGCAGACATTGGTCGACGTGAAGGCGTTGACGAGCTGCGTCGGCGTGGGCCTTGTACTTGGCCAGTCGCTGGACGTGCTGATCGAGGCTACGCGCTTGCGGGCCACGAAGCTGAGGCATCTCAGCGCCATTCGGAGCCATTCCAGAAAGTACCTGAAGCAGCTCTTGGCGCAGTGCCTCGTCGTCACTACCCGTCGGCGACGTGCTCTTGCCTTCCATCTCTGGCGTTTCCGTGGGCGACGCCTTTCCCGAGGTCATCACGGCTCCGTCCAGCGTTTGGAACTTGCGCTCGCGACGCTTCTCACTGGGCGTGTAGTTGATGCGGTTCGGAAGAGTCATGGCACAGCGCGTGGAACAGCTCTTGTCGTTTGTCGCGGGTTGCTTCGAAACGCTCTGGAATTCGCACTCGTACTTGATGGAAAATCCGAGACTACGCAAAAGTGGAGGAGGCTCTACGGCTCTTTTCCAGGCTGTTCGGCCAGGCTGTGTGTGGGTCTCTGCCTCTCTCTTGGCTGCGTTGCTTCTCGGTTTTCTTGTGTCTGGGTTTCTCGTTGGCTCTGATCGATGCTGTGTGACTCGAACCCGTGCTTCTGATGGGAAGCCCTCGAGACAGGCCGCTTGATGCGGAGAGACTTTTGTTGGCGGCTCACACGTCACATACGGATATCCCGCTTCAGTGCCTATACTATCATCAAGTTATTCGGCATTGTTAGTGACATTGCATTGCCAATCGAGAAACGCCAATGGAACAGGAGACAACGCACGTGTATGAAGCCCGGCGGCGGCGCTCTGTATGGGCAGACAGCGTGCGTCTGGACACAGAAATCGCAGCTCTTGATGAAGAGAACGGCGAATGGATCCTTTGCGCGACGTGCGCGGATCATTTCCGCAAGTAAGAAGAGCTGTTCTTTCCATGAGCTTATTCGTTTCCTCTGGAGGTGACGCCGTCCTGTATATGGTTATGAGTAGAACAGGAAGAGGACGCAAGCCGAACGATCCGCAGGGCTTCAAAGTCAAGATGAACGGGCGCTTTCAAGAGGCTGCGTGGCTCATGCATAAGAACCGCGTGGTCGCGCATCGTCTCGTCGACGGCGTCGCACCAAGCCGCAAACGCTGCCTGTCGTCCGCGTCCGACGACCTACACGACGATTCCATCGACCACAACGACCCAAACACGACCAGCGCAGAGAGCGAAGACGCTAGTGAAGGACTGGAGTCCGGTGGGTTGCTTCTCGAGCCGTCCCACGCGTCATTACCGGTAGCGAGCTCACTAGTGTATGCTCCTCACCCAAGCCACACCAACGCCACGCCGTACGCCATCCAGATCCCGTTGAGTGGATGGAAGTGCCCCGGCATAGTGCCCAATGTGTTCTATAGTACCAGCGGCGATCTCGTGCACGCGTTTGCGAAATACTACGTCGGCACGTACCGTGTGAATGTCGTGCGGGATCTTCGAACTGATCGGTACGTGCTCACCGTGGCAATGTATCCACTCAGCTTACTGATTTCAGTTTGATTGTGCGTTCAACGTAGAGTGCTGTTGTTTTCTCACGACTGCGAGAACATCATCGTCCAGCGAGAACGTTCTCATCAATCACTCGCCTGCCGCAAATGCCATGATGTGTGGGTCAACCACAAGAGCTTCCGTCGGATTTTGAAGAAGATGGAGCGGTACAACCACGTCGAAGCCATTCTGCGACGCGCATGGAGGTACTCACGCTTCTTATTCATTGCATTCGACTGTCAGAGCTTCAACTAACGTGTCATGCTCGACGTAGTCTTAATGAAGACGACCTGGCTGCGTTGTCACGATTCAAGCACGCGAGCGCCGCTACTCTCACGACGGAAGGGCGACGGCTCAAACAGGCCGCCATCGATGCCTTCAACCACTACGGAACTCCCGCTAGAGCAACAGCACTACCCTACGACAGCCAGCTCGATCTGGGATTTCATCCGCCAACGCATGACTACGGCAGTGCAGCAGACGATATGCTTCCGATGGCACCGCCAAGTCACTCCGTCCCTGGCTTTGATTCGGCTCGGGCTCATCCAGCCATCGTCGCTGACGGTTGTGCAGCAGTACATCCAGCGACTGATACTACGGATATGAATGTCGGTATCTGAGGTCCGTGGATACGCGGAAGCTTCTGGAAAGATCGTGGGTCTGCTCTCTAATTATACGGAGAACTCGACGAGGCATCTGTCATCATCAAGTGTAGCGCTCCGCTCAAGGGATCCTGAAAATAGCGACCAACAGAGAATGTCTTATCCTCGAGCTCAAACTTTCTTTCGATCATCTGCCGCAGCCCATGCGTGGGATCGAAATGGAACGCGGCAGAACCAAACCTTCGTCTGAGCAGCCAGTGACAAGGGAAGAGCGCGTCAAGACGCAGCACGTGAGGCAACATTCGCTCCCAACATCGCGGCCCGATGCCGACTTTCTTCTCAGCGTCGCTGCTGACCATCGTGGTCGTCGCTGGCATCGCTGCTGTGTGGCTGCGTGGCCGGTCAAGCGCCAGCAAGGGCAAGAAACACGATGAGGAGTTTGCCGTTGATAGCAGCGTAGAGATCGTCGTGGAGAACGACAAGCCCAAGTCCGTCACGAAGGCGACGACAAATCCTGCCTCCAACCAGAGCAGCGCTTCCATTGCAAACGCCATCACCAACACGCTGTCTCTCGATCTTGTGAACCGGCGGCAGTACGTCAAGGCTGTGTGTGATCGCTTCGAGTCGTGGACGTCCAAGGCCATGGAGAGTGAAGACAACGAGGAGGAGGCTACTCAGGCGCTTGTCAAACCGGTGGCTCTCGGTGATCCGGACTCCGCTACGGCGAACGCTGCGTCAGGTTCGTTCTACAGTAGTGGTTAGTGAAGCTGAGCAGATCACAGACTCAAACTCGTGTCTTTTTAGCCTTCCAGTCGAAGACCAAGCCGAACAACCTCAGCTCATTCGTCCGCCAATGCGTTTCGAACATTGAGCGCGCATCCTTTGTGTCGAGCAGCCGGACGATCAGTCCACGGAGTACGCATTTCCTAGATATATCTGCTCCTTTGGCAGCTCACGCTCACAAACAACCCTTGGGTGCATGTAGACTCGATGTCGTCAAACCAAGCTGACTCACCCCCTAAAGCTAGTGGTCGTCGACTGCCCAGCCTCGTCGGTGCGACCGATTACAAGCTCCAGGATGATTATGATCCGGAAGAGTACGCGGTGGAGGAAGAAACCTTCGCCAAGCCGCTTCTGAGCCGCACTCCGTCCGACTTGGCGCGGACGTCGCTCGCCGGGAAACCTCCGCTGCTGGTTCCATTTGCGGCCACCAAGACTCGACCGACCGCACCATCGACACTTCCTCCAGTGTGGGCACGCATGGTGAAGCAAGAAGCTCCAGTGCTGCCTCCTACCCCTGTACCAGTCGAGAAAGCTGCTGAGCCGGAGGACGACGAGTCGCCCGTCGACGTGACTCCGCAGTCGACGCTCATGTTTGCGATGCAGGATGAGGAGCCAGCAGAGCCAGTGGTGATTCCTCTGCCCTCTCGCAAGGTCAGCAACAGCGCTGCGCGTCTGCAGCAGTTCCAGCAGCTCGTGCCGTCGAACCAGGCACGTGTCTCCTACTAATACACGGCAATAATCAGGCTACTATTTATGAAATATGATAATTTCATTTTCATCCAATCACTACCGGTTATTTCATTGTTTCTAAGAGAAAATTGAAGTTGGCCATGTGGGCGGGAAACTTGAAAAGAAGGAAACCAAGCGAGAGAACGGGGAAAATGAGGCGGAACACGCTCACGATGGAGGCGCTGCGCGTCGCGACAAGCCACTTCTGTAAGGCGAGAGGGATCTTCCGTGATTCATGCTTCGAGCGAAAACGTATTGGCGAAGGTGCGAGCACCGCTCATGCCGTCTTGGCTTCGAAATCAGGGCGAGTCTGACTGTGAAACGTTGTAGATGGGGAGACGGTTTCCGTGCTGAGGAAGCCGCCGAGCGGCGACTATGGCGCTGAACAGCTCTATAATGTATGCGATGTATGCTTGACGTCTATGATAGCGTGCTGACGTGCACACAACTTCTGTTCGTCGGGTTGTAGTTGCTCGAGTTTGGCGTTGCCGAGTGTCTAGACTGCGAATGCCTGCGATCCGTGTCGCTGTGTATCGTCAGGATCCATGATAACGCACTTCTGGAAGAGCTGACGCTCAGCTGTGAGGCGATCGCTGGTGAGGGTGACGGATGCGAAAGTTTAATCCATGCGAATCGTTGACATGATGTGGTTGGCGTTCCTCAGGAAGCGAATACTCGCAGACGTCGCTATCCGACGCCATTCGAGAGCTCACGCGCAAGCACCGACTGCTCGTACAAACGGTACGATCTCATTCAACGGAAATCCAACAAATGGGAACGAATCTGATGGTGTTACATGTAGCTAAGCCCACTTCCAGAGGAGACGGCGTTTAAAGTTCGCCTCTCCTTGATCGGAGGTTGTCAGTTGATTCTACTTTTTTGGTGATCGGGGTTGAAAAAGTAGGCTGACACGGTTCACTGTAGCCAAGATGCCGTATCGAGCGTGGACGCCACCCTTCTTTTTGAGTCACTGCGAGACCCACATACCACAGCCGCAGAAGTTCGACGGCAAGCCAGTCAAACTGCGGATCGGCAATTTCAGCTCCGACACTGAAAATTGCGTCGTGTCGATTCAATCGCTGTACGACTCCCTGGAGAACTTGAGCTCCCAAGACGAGAGCCAGTCCGCGTCACCACAGATCGCGTTTGATCCAGTCTTCACTCAAGTTGTACGTACGCGTACGCCATTTCCCACTTCTAAGTAGTATTCCACTCATTCTTGGATACATACTCGTCTTCAGCCTAGTAGCGACGCCCCGACTGCTGTTGAAGAAGCCGATGTGGATCTCTACCAGACAATCAAGACATTCGTGGTAGCCGGCAGAATCCCTTCGATGAAGCGTGCCCACGAAGCACATCGCCACGTCACCATGCCAGTGATACGGACGTACTTTCACCAGTTGGTTGACGAAGGCATACTCGTGCGACGAGGCCACCGGTGCGACTCTGAGATTTGGCTGGAAACTGCTGCTGGAATGAAATCTGACTGATCGGTCAACTACAGATTCTACCCTGTCAAGCCAACTGCCGCTCCGGTGACCGAAGCGACTACTTTTTTCCGGCAAAGACAGTCTCCTACACTGGTTGCCACCGCTGAATCCACGTCGGGTAAACGGATGAATCGAGTGAGTCAAAAGGCGGCGCCGGCGATCGCTCAGCTTGTCCAGACGTACGAGGTCACGCACTCCATCAACAGCAATAAGTGCATACCGACAGCATCAGTGCCGTCGATGCCTCAGTCAAGAAGAACGCGTGCGGTGCTTGCTGCCAGCTCACTGCGAAACCAAGTGGGCGAGGTCTCGACCCAGAGGTTTGGCCGGATCGTCACAGCGCCAATCATTCAGCGGATCCACCAGCCTCACCGAGTCCATGACGCGTGTCCATCAAAGTTCGGTCGTCCTGTGTTCGTCGCTTCAAGCTCCATCGTCCAAGTTGCACAGAAGCCGGTGTGTCGGCGTCAGAAGATCGCCAAGGTTCTGTAGGGCGGCTGAGTTGGAAATGGCTACACTGGGTCATGTAGTGTGGTCTACACCACTTAACTAGTGTGGTACACATAACTTGTGCACCACACCAACCGCTTCCCGCGCAAAACGTGACTTGAGGCGATCATCCAATTTCCAGGCAACGGGCGGCAAAGCGGCGTGATTCGGCGGCGTTGGACGGTGCTTTGAGGAGCTACAAGGAGTATGGCGGACGCGCAGAGCACTACGGCGGTGGCCTTAGTAAGCAAGGGCGACGGCGCGGGTGTTTTGGCTGAGAAAGTACGCTCAAATCACCCACAAATGGGGCAATTGAGTAGTCACGAGAACGTGCAGCTCATGAACTGTTGTTGTGTGCACCTACAGGACACCGCGCAGCCACGAGAGACACATGAACCAGTATTTGGACCAGTCGAAGATGAGCTGTTCGGGAAGCGTATCCGCAAGAGCTTCGGTTCGCGCGCGTTCTGGGGGACAGTGGTCGACGCATACGTTGTGGGCAATGGGCTGTTCTACAAAGTGAGCTTCGACGACGGCGATGTGGATATCTTCAGCGTGGAAGAAGTCAAGGTGGATCTCAAGGCAGCGCTGGCCTATGCTACAGAGGACCCGGTCATGAACGAGCCCGAGGCGGAAGATTTCGCTCAGGTGGAAGAACCGGCGTCACCAGAAAAAGCCGATAGTTATACGGATCTCATGCGGTCGAAGAAGGCCTCGCTCAAGCGCCGACGCGACGGAAGCTCGTCAGATGCAGCGAATGATCCGCCGTACAATCCGCTGGCTCCGTGGAACGTCAAGCTCTGGAGTGTGCGGTTGTTTGCGACGATCATGGAGAAGAAGGGATATATCCGCATCCAGTCGTTCGTGCCCATGGCCGACGGCGAGAAAGGCGAGTTGGAGTCATCAGGCACGATCCAGCCAGACGATGCGCTGCTAGCAGTCCAAGGACGCGTCGTACACGGTGTGATGGACCACATTCAGGCGTGTGATCTGATCCGCGCGTTGCCGCGGCCGCTCACGTTGACGTTCATCCGGCCACCGTCGAGTGGGGAACGTCTCACGATAGCGGGAGCTATCAACATCGTCAAGGAGGCAGCACAAGAACAGCCTCAAGACCAGAATGGAAGCGACAAACCAGTAGAATCGGCCAGTAAGAAGGCGCGAACGAACGAAGAAACGACCACAGCAGCTACAGCAAAGCCGCCGCTCTCAGGATCTGCTGCGTCTTCACCTGAGACTCGCAGAGACACTCCAAACCGAAGCAACTCTCGATCGCAGACGCCAGACTTTGAGATCGTACAAGTCGTTCAGCCAGTGGCGCCGGCGTTCGCGCCGCCTCAGCAGCCTCATCAGCAACCTTCTCCGTACTTTGCGCGGGGAATGCCAATTGGAGCGCGTCATGGTATGCGGGAGCGTCAGTTTGGCATCCGCACACAGCTGAGTCCGCAGCAAATGGAGCCGATCCCGTACCGCCAACCAAGTCCGCACCAAAGACAACCGAGTCCACAGCCTCCAAGTGGTGTGCAAATGGCGCCTCCACAAGTTCGTGGCCGTGCTTACCCGAGAGCAATGCCGTACAGCGGCCAGAATCCAGTGCATCCGTCACAGTACGATACCGCGCACTACACTTCTCGAAGCCAACAGCCTCCACCCGCGTACACGTCCGCTCAGATGGCCCACGTTCCTCCTACGTCAATACGACCAACGTTCTATATCTCCCAGCCAGCTCCTTCGAGTCACTACGCACAGGCAGCTCCTGCTTCGAATCCGAACTACGGAGTCACGGCCAGTGGTGGCAATGCCTACGCAGTGAATGGTGGACAGCCAATACGTGGGCGACCCATGGGTTCTGCATCAGGATACCAACACTCGATGGACATGCAAGTGTCTCAATCACAGTCGCGATCGGCCATGACCTCTCGTGACCTCTCTGGCCATATATCCGGAGCTGGAGTTGGAGCTGGATCGAGTCCGTTCTACCAGCAGAGTAGTGTGACGTACGCCGCACCTCGTATTGCGTTCGAGACGCCTCCAGCTCCTCCTCAACAGCGACAGCAAGCGGTCCAGCGGGCTGTGCCATCACAAAGCTCTGCAGTCGTGACGCAGTCAACGAGCGAACGCCCTCAAGAGCAGCCGTCCAGTGCTCCGCAGACAGCACCGGCGATGACACTGGGGGAGCTCGTCGCCAACCTCACGCAACGCCAACGCCAACGAGCGGCAAATGCCCAGCGCGTCCCTGGCAGCATGGCTCCCCCGCAGGCCACCGGCGTTCAGCAAACCACTGCGTCGATGGCGACCAAGTGGGGTGGCAGTGCTGCTCCTAGTCCTGACAAGCCGCAGTCGAGCTCTTCGGCCAAGTCAGCATCCGCCGCATCTTCAGTGGAGAAAGCGGGGACGCACAGCCTCCAAAGTTTGGTAGATCTGGAAGCCAATGAGGACATCGCTGGCACCGGCACGTCGTTCCTGTCACTCGCCGACACGAATGTTGCTAACGACATTCCAGTCACTCGGAAACCGAACGCAGCGGCGGCCAACAAAGGTGGCAACGCAGTTCGACCACATCGTCCGAGTTACTTGAACAAGTACGCGATCGACGAGGTCGTGGACGTGCGGATCACGCAGCCGCGACTTCATCTGACGCTGGGTGTGATGGGCGACCACGTCGCTGTCTCCACGTTCGTGCGCGGCCAAGACGGCCAAATGGGCGAGATCGAAGCCAGCGGCAAAGTGCTGACAGGCGACATCCTCGTGGGCGTCGGCTCGTACGAATTCACGCGCGAGACGTCACCGACCGACGTGGCGCGCATCGTGGGCGTGCTGCAGCGGCCGTACTACGCCTACTTCATGCGGCCAAGCTGGGATATGCTCGAGTGAGTGACCTCCATCATGATAAAAGCTAAGTGACTAGTAAGTGAACTCTTCTAGAAAACGCCAATGAGGTATTTAATCTCGGCATACTCGCGCTCTGTTCGTTTTTGTTGATTCATGTGTAGATGAGCAGGCGGGGATGACGACACCTAATGTCGATGGCGTAAATGGTCGAAGATCAGGAGCTCTGTCTCTTCGGATGCCGTGGAATACGCAGATTAGAAGATGTTTTCGTATTTTTCCATCGCGCCCGAGACCGCATCCACCACACTAAACACATAACAACACACCAGAACAGTCAGTCAGTCTGTATTCGCCACGGATCGTCAGCAGATGTAATGGCTAGAAGCACTCACCGCTTCTCGTTCATGACGTAGACCGAGCGGAAGGCGCCCGACTCGTCGAATCGCTGTATTGTGCGCACGCGGCGCGACGTGTCGACGACCGTGACGGTCTCCACGAGCACTGGCTGGCCCGTGCGCTTGGACGTGGCGGTGGTGACGATCACGTTCAGTCCGAGCTCCTGCATGGTCACGTCCGAGTTGCGCAGCGTCGGGTCGTCCGACTCGATCTTGAAGATGCCGTCGGCCACGGGCTTTATCCAGAAGTGCTGCGTGGACGTGAGTCCGCTGATGGTCGTGCGCGACTGGCGCTGGCTCCACACGCCCTCTTCGTCGCGGAACACGAGATCCGTGGAGCACACCTGGTTGCCGTCCTCGGACATGGGCACCGTCGCGAGCTCGCCGTTCCAGCGGCCCTCAAGCGCCGGCAGCACGTGGAACGTGCAGCCATTCACACGCACCGACAACTGGCTGAAGAACGTGCGTCCCGACGCCTTCTTGGACGGAACAAACGGCGGCGACTTGGCGCCGTTGGCCGAGATCAAACTCTTCTCGAGTCCGAGACGGTGGACGGTGCCGTCCGGACCCGCCGCCCAGATATTGTCCTCCTTCATCATCTTGAGGTTGGCGTCCTCGTGCTTGCGGCGCGTCTGGATCGACTGCGCCAGCAGCTTGTAGTTGACGGGGCGGAACGGCTCGTGCGACGGCTCGATGTGGACCAGCACGTCGCCGTCCGTGATGCCCAGCTCCGCGAGCGTCTTCTCGTCGGCCAGCTCCTTGCCCTTGTGCAGCAGCACGATGTAGTTGGGGTGCCACACGTTCTTACCGCTGTCCTGGTACGCGGCCTTGACGCCCGCGATCGTCTCCTGCGGCGACGTCTGCAGCGTCAGCGCGTGCACGTCGTTCTTCACCGTCACCTTCATGGCCGGTGTCGTCGCCATTGTTGTGCTGTGGTGGTCGTATTCGTTTGTTGGGGAATTGCAGATTTGGGAGTGTGGTGGCGTTGCATATCTATCGAGGCAACGGAGCTCTTCCCGCAAAATAGCCAACTTCAAAGCTGTAGAAGCACGTAAAAACGCTTTTTACACGTCCGAAACCTCCATTCTGGAAGAAACCACACCGTGTTCTAGAACGTGGGACAGACAACATATAATTGCCACGGAGTCAACATATAAAAAGAAGTCGGACACTGTGATCCCCGTAAAGTTTACGGTAAACAGGAGATCGCGAAACGCAAAACTGAATTCCACGATTTTCTACGACTCTCGTCTGGATTTTATCCAGGCGGTCGATCTTGTTGTGTTGGCGTTTTTTTTCTTGCGGTTTTGTTTTGTTTTGAGTTGGCGTTTTCTGGGCGACTTGAGAGTGACGGTCACTCCGGATTGTTGGATGTTTTGGTTGTCGGCCCTCGCTGGCCCAGACCTTTTGAGACCGGAAGTTCGTCGAAGGAACCCCAGAATCCGATCGCGTCCAAGACGTCGACGATGGTGTTGAATCCTCGCAGCATGATGGTGCTGCAGCGCGCCGCCATGCGCGTAGCCTCTAGACCACACAGTGCGCTGTCAATGCAGCCACTTCTGGCGCGCGTACGTGCTCCACGAGCCTCGCAATCCTGCTTGAAACGACCCGCGTAATCACCAACCAATTTCTGTCTTTTTCTTTGTCACGACAGCCCCCAATTAATGCGACGAATGCAGGAAGCAGACGCACGCTGTTTAACATCACGGAGCGAGGGCGCATGCGCCATCTGAAGACGCTGGAGCAGGACGCCAACATGCAGCCTGAGGACGCGTACCGCCAACTGCGCTTCTTGCAGGAGCTCAACAAGCAGTACCCAGCGCTGGTGATCCGCCGCGTGGAGGAAGGCCGCTTCGCTGTGGACGAGGCCGTGCAGAAGGAGTACCTCAAGGCGCTCGTCAAGACCAACCGCATCGACGCGCTGGACATGGACCAAGTGCTGTCGGCCACGCAGCGCCTTTCCGGCCAGAGCTACAGCGGCAGCAGCGGCACGTCGTCGTCGCAGGCGTATGCGCGCTCTATAGGCGGCGCGGCGGCCGCTGCTGGCGCGCAGGGCGTGACGCCCACAGACCCCGTGTACGTGTCGATGGTCGAAGGCAGCTTCAAGAACAACATGTGGCGCACGCTGCGCACGCTGGGCGTGGCGTTCATCGTGGTGTCGGCGCTGGGCGCGATCCTGGACGAGAAGGTGGGCCGCGTGGGCAGCGCGTCCAAGGTCATGGGCTCCACGGGCAGCGACAAGCGCTTCAGCGACGTCAAGGGCGCGCAGGAGGCCAAGGAAGAGCTCGAGGAGATCGTCCAGTTCCTCAAGGACCCGGAGCGCTTCACGCGACTGGGAGGCAACCTGCCCAAGGGCGTGCTGCTCACGGGCCCACCAGGCACGGGCAAGACGCTGCTGGCGCGTGCGATCGCAGGAGAGGCGGGCGTGCCGTTCTTCTACTCGTCCGGGTCCGAGTTTGAGGAGATGTACGTGGGCGTGGGCGCACGTCGCGTGCGCGATCTGTTCGAAGCCGCCAAGCGGAAGGCTCCGTGCATCATTTTCATTGATGAGATCGACGCCATCGGCGGCACGCGCAAGATGAAAGAGCAGCAGGCCATGAAGATGACGCTCAACCAGTTGCTGGTCGAGATGGATGGCTTCGACCAGAACCGCGGCATCATCGTGATCGGCGCGACCAACTACCCAGACGTGCTCGACAACGCGCTCGTGCGACCAGGCCGCTTTGATCGGTGCGTCGTTGATACTGCCTTTGATGTTGGATTGTATGGAGGAGACTGATTGATTTCTGATCTGCAGCCACGTCACTGTCGCCCTGCCCGACGTCGCCGGCCGTAAGGAGATCCTGGAATTCTACGCCAGCAAGATCCCGATCAGCAAGGACGTGAACCTCGACGTGCTGGCGCGTGCGACGCCCGGCATGTCGGGCGCCGAGCTCAACAACCTCGTGAACGAAGCCGCCCTTCGCGCGTCCATGAAAAACGCCGACGTGGTGGACATGGACTGCTTCGAGTACGCCAAGGACAAGATCCTGATGGGCGCCGAACGCAAGTCGGCGCTGATCACGCCCGACTCGGCGCGGCTCACGGCGTTCCACGAAGGCGGCCACGCGCTCGTGGCGCTCAATACGCCAGGAGCTCACCCGGTGTACAAGGCGACGATCATGCCGCGCGGCCAGGCGCTGGGCATGGTCTCGCAGCTGCCCGAGGGCGACCAGACCAGCGTCACGCGCAAGCAGTTGCTGGCGCGACTGGACGTGTGCATGGGCGGTCGCGTGGCCGAAGAGATGACGTTTGGCAAGGACGAGATCACGGGCGGCGCGTCGTCCGACATCCAGCAGGCCACCAACATCGCGCGCGTCATGGTGACCAAGTACGGCATGAGCGAGGACATCGGCCTCGTGTTCCACGACCTGCGCGGCAACGACACGAGCGCGACGACGCGCAAGACGATCGACGACGAAGTGAAGAAGCTGTGCGACGCGTCGTACAAGCGCGCGAAGAACATTCTGGAGACGCACCGCGGCGACCTGGAGAAGATCGCGCACGCGCTGCTCGAGTACGAGACGCTGACCGGCGCCGAGATCAAGAAGATCCTCAAGGGCGAGAAGATCGAGCGCAAGGCGGTCAAGGCCGCCGTGGGCACGGCCAAGGCATGAGCGTAGCGATGGACAAAGGAAGCCAACAACAACAACAACAACCATAGTAGACGCAGCAGGAGGTGGTGGGACGAGAGCAGAGACTGTTGCCATCTACCGTACCGGTATACAGAAAACGATGTGTGCATCTGTGTCATTCAACTTACTACTGTTAGTACCGCAGCGACAGGAAGCACGCGACGCCGGCCTTGATCCAGTAGTCCTGGTCTGCGAACTGGATCTGCAGGTTGGTCTCCGACACGAGCGAGTTGCGGAAGATCATGGCCTTGTTGGACGGGATCTCGATCCAAAACACGAAGTTGGTCGAGTGGCCCGTGGTCGAGAGCGTGCCCGTGCGCGTGAGGATCTTGTACACGGGGCAGCGATACACGTCGCTCTGTGGCGACTGGCGGTCCTTGATGGGCAGCAAGTGGATCACGGGCATCTTGGAGAAGAGCTCCTTCGGCAGCGGGTCTGCGAGCGAGTGCTGGTGCTTGTCCCATCGAGCGCCTTCGATGAACAGCCCCGTCATGTAGCAGCCGCCTTTGACGGGCTTGGTCGTGAGCTCTTCGTGGGCTTCAGCGACCATGAGGAAGGCGAAAGACAGCGAGTCGATGGCGATGTTGAACTGGCGCGCGTGGTTCTGGAGGATGCCCGTGAGGAAGCCCTGGGGGAAGAAGAAGCCGGGCAGCCAGAAGACCACGGGGATGCCGTCGCGCACCCACACAGTCAGGAAGCGGACACGCTCGAGGAGGTCGTCGACCCACGAGCTGAGCGCCTTGAGCGACGGATACGACTTCTTCTCCCACTGCAGCGGCACTTTCTGGTTGAAGATGGCGTTCGACATGGCTTCGAGGTCCGCCGACATGACCACGAGGCCCTTGAGCGCCTTCTGCAGGTTCGGCAGCGACACCTTCATGACGCCGAGTAGGTTGTTGTAGCGCTGCACTTCTTGCACGAGCACGGTGTTCATCGACTCTTCGTACATGACGGGGTATCGGATGCTGATGGACTCGATCTCAAACAGCGGAGGCAATCGCTCTTCAATGGACTTGGCTTGTAGCTCGATGATGCTTTCGCGTGACTGGCCGCCTCCCGAGGAAACTCGTGGCTGAAGAGCCAAAATGATGTCGAACATGTTGAAGGTCTCAGCCATGGCGCACGTGATGTTGGCGTTCTCGTGCATGCCAAAGACCTCTGGCTCCGGGTTCAGCGGCAACGTGTCGATGTACGTCATGAAACTCGTGAGCGGGTCGTCCGGATCCACCTTCGGGGAGTAGTACGTGCCACTGCGCGAGAACTTGTACTCTTCCTGCAGGATCTTGCTGTTGAAGAAGCCTTCCAAGATGACGTCAATCGTGCGCATGTCCTTGTCGTCCGTCACTCGGCCGCCGTAGTTGACGACTGATGTCATGACACACAACACCTTGAAGGGCACGACGTCGTAGAAGTCAAGGAACATTTCGAGCTGCGCGCGACTGATGTCGTAGTCCGTGTCATTAAACGCGTATGGGATGTTCCAGCCGAGCGGGCCGAAGCGTTTGCGTTCGATCACGACCGCGTGGAAGAAGCTCAAGCCAAAGAGCAGCTTGCGGAAATGGTCGGGCTTAGACGTGGCCTCGAGCGACTCGTTCGTGAGCTTGATGTACGAGTTCTTCAAGTTGGCGCGGATCCCCTTGGGTGGCTCCTTGGTCATCTTCACGCCATTCTGCAGCACGGATGTGGGAAACGAAGCGGACGGACGACTGGTGAGCCATAGGCGGAAGTCGCGGTGGGTCGCGTCTGGATTGATCTCGTCACAAATGCGTTCGAGCTGCGTCATCCAACTGATCGCCAAGTGGCAGTTCTGTAGCAGCACCCACTTCCCGCTGGTGATCGCGTCTTCGATCATCTTGGCAGCGATCACGCCTTGTCCCTGGCCTAGCGAGATCGAGTTGAGCTTGCGGTTCATCTTCATGATCTCAGCAAACGCGAGGAGCTCCTTAGCAGGATCTGAGCCGGTCGAGAGCACAAAGATAATGGGCGTGATGACTGTCGAGTCGGCAAATGAACTCGCCAAGTCAAACGGCGGTGGCTCGATATACCGCCGACCGACGTGCTCAACGACGAAGTTCTGAATAGCCTCCGTCATACGATCCGGCCGCAGACACCGCAGGATACACATCTTCTGGAATGAATTGAGTCCGGACTCGAGTGCTGCGGACGGCAGTTTCTCGAGATGCGGATCGGCCGAGTCGAAAATGCGTCGCCAGAGAGAGGCATTTCCACGCACACTTGCCAGTAAATGCTCGAACGCAGGCAGGGTCGACAGCGAGCAGATCTCGCGCCACGTTCGGTCTTCGATCCAACTTGGATCTGGATTCTGGGAGTCGGCACTCGTGGGCGTTGAGCCCGAGATGAGGAACCGCCACTCGAGTGCGTCGATCTTGTTGGCGCCTTGCAGAAGCTTGATCGTGAGCAAGAACGAGAAGAGAAGCTTGTGTTCCTCAAAGAGAGACCGACAGATATTGCGGTACAGCGAGTACGTTGCTGAGTCGTTGAGATTGGCGAGCCGTTCCTCCAAGTGGTCACTTTCCTTGGCACTTCGAATGCTTTTGATGAAGAGTGTCACGAACCACGGCAGTGAGTACTGGTACATTGGATCCACTAATGCAAGATCAGCGATGCAGAAGAATAGAAGCGAGGCTCGATACGCGACGCCACGATACCGCTCGCGCGACTCATCGATGGCTCGTTCGGTCACCTCCGCTTCCGCCATCTTCTCATTGATGTCCTCGGATGTGATCTTCGCCTTGCCAAGCGTGTCGATCAGCTCCGTGTCGTCGAGGATATTGCCCTTGGAGTTGGCGAGCATGTATAAGATCTTGTTTTCGATCTCGACGAGCTCTGCTTTCATCCGCGCGTTGGAAACCACGAGGGAGTTCTTCTTCTCCGCGAGTTCTGGCATTTCTTCCTGAACGACGACGCCGAGCGCCTGGTCTTCAAGGCCCTTGGGTGTGATCGTGAAGTTAAGCAGCGTGACTTTGACTGAGGTCTCTGGTGGATAGTGTGGGTTCGGTAGCTTGGTCGTCATGAAGAATCGGAACGACGAGTTGTACGGCACCGTGGAATCACCGATCTTCATCATGAGCTGTCCGCCCTGCTTGAACTTGCTCTGCAACAGAATTGGTTCGAGCGTCGCATCCAGAGACTCCAGCACATTCTCCAGCAAGACCCACTTGCCGAAGCGCACGCCATTCTCTAGTGTCTTCAAGAATCCTTTGTCGGTGAGTTTGATCACGTCGATACCGTTCTCGGACGCGTCCTTGCCGAGGTTCTTGATGAAACGATTGGCTTGGCCCTGAGGATCAATCAGCAATGGCCACCGGCGAGCACGAGCCATGATGATGCCGTTCTGCACAGACACATTGTCCGTCGGAAGACCTGCGATCTGCCATTGGCGCACTTTGACTGGATCAGCAAGAGTCGTGATGACGTTACAGCCTTTTGTGTGCGGGATCTCGAGCTTCTGCAATGCCGCGTACCACACATTGACACAGGACTCTCGGAACTCGCTCGTGAACGTACCCAAGTAACTAATCGTACCCGCTGAGATCACGACGTCACCGATCAAGTTGACGAAGTCTTGTGTGAGTTGCCGGATGGTGGCTGCCCATCGCGTCTCCTCACCTCCTAGAAGGCCGATCAACTTGAGCGCCGACTCCAATCGGATCTCACACTGCCGTACGTCGCACACGAGCTGATCTTTTTTGTTGACAGCATTGTTGTAGTTGCGCTCTAGTTCCGCCAATCGATCCACGACGGCTTGGAGTCGTCCCTTCGCATCTGCGAGCACGCGCATGGTGACGTCCAACTCGGCTTGGGCGCCTGCAAGAGCGATCTTCTTAGGCTCGACCATCTTCGCAACGGTGTTGTAGGTGTACATGGCGCGTACCCACATACAAATCGCCTCACAGGCCACACTGGCCTTTCTCACGGCGGCTGGCTGGAACTCCTCCATCTCGATATACCGCTCGAGTTCCTGGACGATCTTGTCGTTGATGTTGTCCTTGTCGAACTTGAGCATGTCCTCCATGAGCTTCTTCGCGTTACCTAAGATAGTTTTCTGCGCACTTTCCCAGTAGTCTTTGACCTTCTGACCAGCCTTATCAGGATCGTTCTTCATCGTTGGCTTGATTCCGAAGATGATACAGGCCGCTTCCATCGTCAGCTTCACGCCGTGCGGTGGGTTCTTGAGCGCCTTGACTTCGTCGATATCGGACTTTTTCAGTCGGTTCAAACACTGCACTGCCGCATCTAATGCAGGCAGAGCTTCATCCAGATCTCGCTGGGCATCATCGGCGATGGCTTTCGTTTCGGCTGCTTTTTTGTTCGCGACTTGCTCTTCTTTTTCAACCACAGCCTTCGTTTCGTCTGCGTCTTTCTTATCGATCGTGATTTGCTTCATCATGTTGTCGACTTCAACTTGGGTCTTCTCCAGCTGTGGCTTGAGAGCAACGAGTTGCTCTTGCATACCAGCGACCTGCTCTTTCGTGGCGATGATCTTGTTCACTCCATTCTGCAAGCGACTACGCTTTGACTCGACTTCGTCACGCTTAAGCTGCAGCACGGACTTGAACGTGTACAGCAACTCCAAGTAACTCGTCGGTGTGACATAGTTGTATCGACGCAGCTTGTCAAAGAACTCTGCCGAGGCCTGCTCGACGTTCTGGTGGATCGTCTGGAAGATGCTCACAACTGCACTCGAATCCATGTTCGAGCCACTTCCTGGCGCACCATTCAGCTGGAAGTCTGCCGAACTCAATGCACTCGCTGCCACCGACTGTAACGCCTCTGCTGGCCACTCGCTGAACCAGTCAATCGTACAGCAGTTGACCAGGGACGGGAACATTCGAATGCGGTCGCGGAACAAGTTGCCGAGTGGACTCATGCACAGCACCAAGTGAAGATTCTGTCGAACGAGCAGTAGATACTGGGCAAACGTGTTGAGCTTGGTCGGCGGGATCTTCTTCTTGACACAGTATGGTCGACAGTGGTTGCTGATCTGGTCGAGGTCTTCGGGTGCGTACAAGTTTGGCACGTCGCCGCTGTTGAGAACATTGTTGATGTCTTCGAGCATGGCTTCGTGGATGATCTGAACATCGGAGAATAGGAACACGGTCGGCTTCTCGTCAATACCGGCTTTCATCAGGAACTTCTTGAGATCTTCTCGCCATTCCGCGACG
Source organism: Pythium dissotocum (assembly GCA_023336355.1). NCBI lineage: Eukaryota > Oomycota > Peronosporomycetes > Pythiales > Pythiaceae > Pythium > Pythium dissotocum. The sequence continues at coordinate 44,526 of JAADWY010000071.1, read as the reverse complement.
CCGTAGCCCTTGGTGATCTCGATCTGAGCGCACGAATACTCGGCCATGTAAGCTGCTAGCCGCGTCAGGGACTGACGACCGCTACCACCGACGCCAAGAAGAAGCGCGTTGCCTTGAGGTTGTCGAATCACACGCGCGATGCGAGACACGTGCTCGATGGCGTTCATGAACATGACCAGGTTCATCGGCGCGCTGCTCTCTGCGTTGTAGTCATTCAGATACTCCTCCACTTGGCTTTGTAGCTTGTCCACGTCAGCAATCTCTTCATAGATCTTTGGATCCGCGCCTGGCACCATGTAATCGCCGTAAAACAACGTCTTGTTTGGATTCACGATCTCCCACGCAGCCGCTGAGTCGCTTGCACCGAGTCGCTCACCATAGTGCTCCACGACTTGAGCTTTCAGCTGCTCTTGGAACCACTTGTGGTCAATTGCAGTCGTGAATCGATCTTCAAACACGCGCATGTTTTCGTGAACCCAGAGCCGCAGCACTTGCTCGAGCTTCACGATCTTCTTGGAGTCACCCATGAGAACGCCCTGGAAAACCTTGGCGAGATCACGCAAGTTGAACGTGTAGTGGGACTTGGCTGGTGTCGGCAGCAACTCTGCGATGACCGTGTTGTAGATGTAGATCGATGCCTTCACCAGCTTCGTCGCGATCTCGGGGGCTTTGATTTCGTCACCGAATTTCTGGAAAAAGTTGGACACAATAGTCTCAAACACGATAGCTTTGCTGGCGTCCGACATTTCCGTATAGCCGACGATGTTGAAGTGGCGCACAAACCGAGGCGTGATCGAGTTGCGACCACCACCAGGGGGACCCATCGAACACACAAAGACAACGTCAATGATCGTGCGGAACTGCAGCAGCTTGCGGTCATACCATCCGGCTTGGTCGAACCACTGACGGAGAATTTCGATCGGCGGCTGGGCGAAGTACTCTTCTTGCTTTGGCATGTTCAGGTCGTCCACGTAAATGATGAACCGCTTCCCCGCCGTCGGTCCGTACACGCCCTTCCTTCGCTTCTCCATTTTCGAATCGATAAAATCTTGCGTCTGGTTGGCGCTCGTTTGTGCTGAAAACGACATCTTCAGCGGAATGAACTTGTCCGGATCCGACTTTTCGAGGAACTGGTTCACGTTCACGGTCTTGCCTGTTCCAGTTGGCCCCACAATCAGCATGTGCACGCCCTGCGTCAGTGCCAAGTTCATGAGGAAAGTCGATCGCACAGAATCGCTCGTGGGCACTACGATCTCTGAGAACGAGGCGCTCGCGTCAACGGTGAACTTGGTTATTGTTTCAAGCCACGGAACCCAGTTCGCCTTCGACAACTCAAACGAGTAGTCGTACACCATACCATTTGGTGGAAAAGGCCTCTTCGAGCTGTAGCCTTGCATCTCTTGGCGAAGAAACACGTCGAAGCGAGCGCGGCCAGCGTCATTTCCAGTTGCACCAACGGACCAGATTAACGCGAAGACGAACAGGCTCTCCACGTTCCGCATGAAGAACGTCAGGTGCTCGAGCTTGACCTCTTTCTTCTCATCCTTCTTGAGCGGCGCGAAGAAACAATCAAGCAGTCGCATCAAGCTCTGCGCAAGGTTCGACTGGATCTGTGGCAGCCATTCCTTCACGTACCACGACACAAACTGGATCGACGGACGCAAGTAGATGTCGAACAAGTGATGCAGTGCGGCGGAGAAGTCCATGACGTTCTGCGCGCCGACAAGCTGAGGACCACCAATGTCACTCATCAAGCACTCGATCCAGCTGTGGATCAGCGGATCGAAACCGAGCGAGGATGGCTCCATGTATACCATGCCCGTGCGGCTCACGGTAGCCGGGGAGGCCACGGAAAGGTCTTCAACTTCAAACATCATGGTCATCTCGTTCGACATCTGGATAATCTCGCCACTTGCGAGACAGAGTTTCTTGTTGTCATCGAGCACGGTGTTCATATTCTCGATCCAGATCGCGTCCACTGGCCCGTCGAAGATCACCCACTTGCGAGCTGGCGTGACGTCGCTTGCCGCCTCTCGGTAAAGCTTTGACAAGATGCCGTCCTGCCATTCGTGCGTGTTCGCATCAAACTCGCCGTAAAGCTGACCCATTGTGATCGACTTTGGGTTCAGCTGGTACTTCCACACACGCTCGTAGGCCTGGCCGATCTCACCAAGCTGCTTGAGTTCCGTCAACGCCTCAGCCAAGACGGTCAGATTCGATGATTTTCCTCCGCCAGTCGCACCGACGACCATCAAGCCATGCCGCACACACAGCGTCTCGTAGAGTTGCTGCACCTTCAGCATGAAGAACGGATGTGCTTGAAGCTTCTGCTTTTCGATCGTTAGCTTGATGACTCGGATCAAAGCGCCAAGATTCAATTGCGGTCTTGCCTTCCCGGGGAAGAGATCGTTGATGATGCCGTTGAACAGTGGGATGTCGTGTGCCAAGAATTTTGGAAGGTTTACATCTTGGAGCGCTCGAAGTAACAGCACTTCCTCGTCCATGTCTGGGTCGGAACGCTTGTAGTTACCTGCGGCAGTGATCACAGTCTTGACTGCTCGCATGCCGTAGTCGTAGTGTGACTGTGAGGACAGTTGCTCAGAGCACAACTTGAAGGTGGTCACCATCTTGGCGCCACACTGCTTGGCTTTCTCGTACCCATACGCGAAGAACATGATCTCGCCAATCATCGCGTAGTCGGGCACCATCATGGCCACGGGGCGGAAGAGAGCTGCCAGGGAGTCTGGCAAGTCTGACCGACCAGCGTAGCCGGGATTCATGGTGATGAACACGCCGAACTGCGGGTTCACAGCGATGTCGGATCCTTCAAAAACAATTCGCTTCTCTCCAGCGCGAATCGCGAGCTGGATCGTCGTCACTTGTTGGCCGATCACTGACAACACTTCGATGTTGATGCGATTGAACTCGTCGAAACACGCCCATGCACCGCATGCTGCCAATCCTTTGAAGAATTTACCCATGGCGATGTAGTCGAGACCATCGGAGCAGTTGAACACCACACACTGTTTCGCGAGCGCCTTCGCCAGATCCTTGGTTGTCTCAGTCTTGCCAGTTCCTGCGGGCCCAGCGGGGGCACCTCCGAGAATCATCTGCAACGCGGCCATGAGCGTCATGTAGCACTTGTCTGTAAGCGGCGTGATGACCAAACGAAACGAGTTTCCGAGATACTCATAACCGTAAGGACGACGTGCGCTGACCATGTCAGCAAACAGATCGTCTTCCCAGTAGTATCGCAACTGACTCGACCACATGAAGTCTTCCTTCGTGCTCACCTTGCTGTCAACAAGCCGAGCGGTGACATCACGAGCGTGAACATCAATAACCGTGAGGGCACCAACACTCACACGAGCCAACTTGTCGAGCGGGCCTCGCACCATTTGAACCATATCCGCGAGCTGAGATAGTTGTCGCTCCATCATTTTCTTCACGCCTTCACTTCCAGCGGCAGCCATATTCTCCTCCATTTCGCGAGTCCAGTGGAACTGACTGCCGTTCAGGACACACATACCGGGCCACTTTTGGATCCATTTCGTCCGCGAAATCTTGGTGTAATCCTGGATCGCTTGGAACATCACGTCACGAATCGACATGCGCATCATGTCTTCGACTTCGGTCATCCAATTTTCCACGTTTTTGTTCACTGGGTTCACGGGCTTGGTCATCGCTACTTTCTCGCCTTCAGCCGAAATCATCGCTGTGATGGTGAGATCTTCTTGGAACTCGACTGAAACGACTCCTTCAAAGCACTTCTTCAGATGCGGCTGAACGAGCTTCACGTCCTTACTCTCCGAGAGGATGGAGAGCAGCTCCTCGTTCGAGAGGAAGTAGAATCGACTAAAAGCCGACCGCTTGGTCTCCAGAAAGTCACTCAGACCTTTTTGTACTTGCTCCAAGAAGCGATTGCTCTCCTGGAAACGATCGAGCAGCTTGTCGTTGTTACAAAACGTGATCGCGAGTGGCTTCGCCTTGGCAGCAGCGAGTGTTTGACGCCAGTTCTTGTCAACCGTCGCAAATCGTTTTCCTTCAGTTGGCAGCTGCTTGTTAATATCTGGAGAATCGAAGATGGGCTGCAGATACAGCCAGCTTCGTTGCACTTGGATCCACTCATCAATAACCTCTGACACGGTTATCAGTGTGCGCTCCCATCGGTTGATACGCTCTTCGAAGGGTTTCTTGAACGCCGAGAACTGCATTGCCTGGGTTGTCGTGATCTGTTCATCGAGCATCGCTTGAATTTCGTCGACGCTTTTGAGGATGTACGTCTCCGTCTCGCGGTAGTCGATGATGGTCAAATTCACGCTCTTCCAGGCTTCTTCCATCGTATTGAGAGTCTTCTCGATCTGGTACTCCTTCCCAGCCGTCTCGCAGATCCGAGAAATCGTCTCAAGGTGCTTTTCCAAGCCCAGCTCCAACACGTAGCTGAGCTTCATGCCTCGATCTGGTCGAAACGTCATCCCGATCTCTTGATTCATCTGCGTCCAGTGGCGGTCTTGCGTGCCAGGGTTCCGCAGCGACAACACTAGCGGCACGTGAGGGCGAAATGCCGCGATTTCGTCCTTGACCATGGTGGCGATGTCTGTGCATCCTTTGACTCCGAGCTTTTCGAACTGTTTCAGTGCCTTCTGGATGATGGACCAGTTGTTCTCCACGAAAGTCTCGATCTCTTCACCATTGATGTCTAGGAATGCACCGTCCATCCACTTCTTGTGCTCCTTCAACCATCCGTTTGCGGTCTTCCACAGCATGGAATAAGGCTCGAAGTCGCGACGGATTTTCTGGATCTCATCGTAGTCCGTGATCTCGTGGCCGAAAAGTGCTTCACGCGAGTTGAAGAGACGAGAATCTTCGTCAGCTTTTGCAATCTTCTGCTCGATGTTGATGACGTACTTGTACACTTGATCTAGTCGAGCCAGGTCGGTGTACTGCTTGAATCCGTCGACTTCATTGTGCAAAACCCGGAGCGATTCCGTGAATTCGACTTGCTGGTCCTTCATGTCGTTCGAAAATTGCGCCTTTTGCATCTGCAAAATGTGCGTCATGCGCTTCACTTGTTCGTGGATTTGGTTGGGGCATTGACGCACACGCCAGATCGTCATGAAATCTTCACGATCATAATGATACTGGAAGTTGTCGAGGACCAGGCGGAATTTAACGAGTTGCTGGCTCTGCGTCAGTAGAGGAGCAAGTTGTATGGACACGCCTTCCAAGTATGCGTTCATATCCGTCAACTCTTCGATGTTCTGGGGAACTTTCTGAAGTTGACGGTTGATGGTCTCGAACTTCTCCAGCAGTTCCTTCGCAAGACTCGTACAGTTCTTCAGTTGCCAATCGAGCAGTTTCTTCGCGAGTCTTCGGTGCTTGTCCGCAATCAGTGTCCGGATGCTCGCACAATTGACCGAGTACATTCCCAGCTCAACACTGGTTGTCGGGATCAACTCTTCGACAGCTATGGCATCTTGGTAATGCTTCTTGATGGCCTCTTGGATTTGCTGGAGGTTCGGCGGCTTGTGCTGTTGGTATTCAGCAAGGTACTCTTCCTCATTCAGATTGGTGAACGCGATGAAGGGCTTGTACTGGATCAGATACTCGCGCAATGGGACTTCAGATCTCTCCATGAACGACTCAAGCTCTTCCTTCAACGCAGCAACCCATCCTTCGCTTGCACTGACGCAAGGAATGCAAGGATGACTACTCCAGAAGAGCTTGTTCATCACCACCTGCTCGACCTGCTTGATGTTCTTCAGGTTGTCGAGCATCTTCATGAACATGTCGACGACAATTGACTTGAACGTGGAGATATTGGTGCTGAACGCGAAAATGCGACCGATCTTCTGCTCCACGGGATGGAATGGACAAGTCTCCGTCGGGTCATCTGGGTCTTTTGGCTTCCATTCTGCGATTTTTACAGCGCCAGCATCGATCTCTTCTTGGTTGATGACGTGAAGATCAGTCGATACGCTCAGATTTACGGTGAAGAGTGACGTTGGTGCAAACATCTGACGCTGGATGCAGAGATACTGCCACTGAATTTCACCGAGAGCCGCTCGGTCGAGGTCTGGTGGGGCGACGAACGTCGTCTTCGCATCTACAATGTGCACTGTGCCGACGGCGGACCGCTTGATGAAGTCCCGAAACTGATGAAGCGAGTAGTCGGTGAGGAATCGCAACGTATCCTTCATGGTGAAGTTGACTCGTCGGAGGAGCGACCGGAGCTTGCTGAACTCGTACGTATCTTGGCGTGTTTCTTGCAGATAGTACCACCCTTTGCCAACGTTGGCGAGTGATGTCCGGATTATCGTCGCGACCTTGTTCGGCCATTCGTCGTTGATGGACTTGAGAACTGTGCGCTCGAGTGACTGCTGACGCTGTTGAAATTCCTCCAGCTTCATGCTCCGACCCGGCTTGACCGCGAAAAGCTCAAGTTGGAGGACTCGATAACACTCTTCGTTCACCTTGATCAGCGCTGATAGCGCCTCTGGAGAAGTCAGGAATGTCTGGAAGGAAAACCCGATGAATTGATCCGCATAGTCCACTGGTGGTGCGCTGGTCTTCGTGCTCGAGCAGACAGTTCGTGAACATGGACTCGGCGGTCGTTCTTCCTCGCTCGACAGTAGGCTGCCAAACACTTCCGGGTTCCTTTTCACTTGGTGGTGGTACTCCAGCACGATCTTGCACATTGTTCGTAGGTAATCTAGCTGGATCTCGTGAAGGATTCGAGACGTATCGGGGATACGTTGGCCCTTGCCGCTGAAGATGCTAGTCGAAAGGCGCATGATCTTGCTCAGACTCTCATTTCCCAACTTGTGCAGCTCCTCGACAGGCATGCAGTCAACATAGAAGTTCTTGCGAAGCAAATTCTGTGCCTGCAGTCTTCGGACTTGCGCGACCATGAATCGATCGGCAAAGTTGTGCGGGTCTTCCGTCTTGAAACAAATATCCAGCCGCTTCGCATCGTCCACAATCTCCGCCTTTTTGTTGCGCTGGAACCGAACCGAGAAGAGCTGCGTCGCCGTCCTGAATCCGACCACATGCGCATCACACCAGAAACTGGATAGCCCACGCACTGTGTACAACGCTGTGCACGGGATCTCAACCGAGCCGTCCGATCTTCGTCCCAAGCGGATCCAGTCCTCCGGAGAGTGGATCTCGAAGCTCTCATCATCGAACGAGTGGATACTGAGTGCGCCCAGGATCGTCATCCCCGCCTGACTGGGATCCTGGGCGACTTTCTGGTACATTGATGACTGGTGGAACGCGTCCAGTCGCTGTCGAAGCAGTTCACCGACGTTGACGGACTCGTACAATCGCTTCTTGCGCTCGACTTCGACCTCACGAGGCGGCAGATCCGCGACTCGCTCGTACGGCACGAACACCTTGGGTTCGATCTCGCCTTCTTCCTTCAGCGCAGGATCCACTTCGCCGATCACGTGTCCTCCACCGATCGAAAACGCCATTGGTAGCTGCACATACGACGCCGGCGAGCTGATGGCGACGCTGTCTTTGAGAATGGACGTGTAGCCGCCGCCGCTTGCTTTCGTTGGCGAGTTGCGAAGTGGCGAACTGCCGCCGTTCACGACCAGCGTGCCTGCAGACTCGAAGTTGACGATTCCGAGCGGCACCTTCATCGCTTCTTTCGACGGACTCGTAGACGGCGCGAGCCGCCGCGTGCCGGTGTCGTCGAGCGCCTGCGCCGTTGGCAATGGAAACGCCGTGAGTTTCACACCGCTAGAAGCATGTTGTCGAACTGCAACTGAACGTACCTCCGCATCAGCAGCTCCACTCGCGCGGTGCATGTTAGAGAGGAAGCCGCGCGCCTTTAGCCGACGGATGAAGCCGGTCTTGACTGCGGCGTTGCCGTTGCACTCGGGTTTCCTCACGCAACAAGCGCCTCTTGGGGAAACCTGTCGACCATCACTCCCACAGCCCGTTACTGCATGAGCGTAATGTACCCAGACGAGGTTACGCTCCTCATCGGCCTCGCGACGTCCACGAACATGTAGCGCGGCGGCAAACACCAAGCAAATGATCGTCGCGTGGCGAGTCGCTTCGTCGGGTATGTTGCGAGTTTAGGAAACACTGGTCAACGCACTGGCCAAACCAAATCTCAGCTCCGATAAGCAGTGAGTAGAGGCAGCGCAGCACCCACCGCGTCGTTGAACAACTGCGCTTCCACGGTGTGTGGAGCTGAAGTAGGATGTGTCTGCAGGTGTTGCCGCTGTGGTTGCTCGTCCTTGCTTCAATCTGTCAAAGCCAAAAGCCAAAACCACATCACGCCTCGTCGTCGCGCCTGCTTTCATACTCCTCCATGTCTGACGCGTGAGAATAAACCACATGCTGTCCTTCACCAAGCGGATATATTCTTGTCTTCTCTCGCCGTGTCTTCATGTCGTCGAGGTCGAGGCGCATTCCCGCCCGAATCTAGATACCGCACGCGGTGCTATCAAATTTCCCCACATCATCGATTCCCAGTTGGCGCGAAAACTCAAAAGCAGCATGACGTGGACCACGTACATCGACTCACCCTATTTTGTCAAGTACGCATTACTGCACCCCATTTGGATAACCTACTCTGTCAACTTCAACTCATTCGTCGTCGTCATCACTTGCCTCTTCGTCGCCGTCACCGTCGCCGTCGTCCTCGATGTACATTGTGGATACACGGTGCACGTCGTAAGGCGCCGTAAATGCGAAGATCTCTCCGATCATGGCCCCGTCCAACGAGCTCATCGCGCTGGAACCTTCTTTGGCTTTCTGACGCTGAGAAAGGCGTACTTTCTGGCCACTTGCTCGGGGTCGGTCCTTTCTTCAAGATGATGTCCCCTTCGTGACTTTCCAGTGACTCTTGTAGCGCTTTCGGAACGTCCACACCCAGCATGACATCAACATTCGTCAGTGTGCGGTTGGTTTCCAGAACCTGCTTCAAGAGCGTAGCACTTGCGACGTCGAGCTCGCATCCTCGCTCCCCGGACGGACACTCAAAACCGAGGCAATGCAGAGTCTTTGCAATTGCGGTGGTCGGGTCAGCAAGCTGGCGCAAGAAGGCTGAGAATGTCGATCGGTCCACGATGTTTGGGACAAAGAGATCCAACGATTCGATGCACGAGCCGGGGGTGTCACTTTGGCTGCGGAGCTCCACGTTGCTAAACACTGTCATCGAGTCGATTGTCGCGCCGCACACGCGAAGGGATCTGAGCTTGGGAAACCGTTGAAGAATTGTAGTCACAGTCGCCGAGGAAACTTCCGCCAACTCTACGACTATGTCGAGCTCGCGCATGTCACGGACGAGATCGAGAACAGCTAGAATGGCGACATCGGAAGCGTTTCGTGATCCAAGGCGAAGACACTCAACTTGGCGGCGAGGTCGTGTGGCGAGACCACTCAGACTTTGGATGTAAGACGCATCTTCATCGGTGATGATGGTTCCTGAGACGATAAGGAACTCGCCTATCGGGTTTGGATTCGTAGGTGGGAGAAGAATTTCAAGTACAGCGTGCCACACGCAGTTGCGGTTCCGAGCGGCCCCCAATAGATACAACAGCGGTCCCAAGTCGACTGTCTTCAATGAGGAACACGAAGCGATAGCGCGCATCATATTCAAAATCAGCTCAGTTCAGTCTTGCTCGTCTGGATCGATCCTCGGCATCCGACTTGAGTGCGGTGTGAAGCCAGTTGTGATCGACAGACCGGGGGAGCCGCGACTGATGGCTTGCACGAATCTGAGAAGGTCGTCACCACTGCAGGAGATGAGATGTGGATCCAGTTTCACCTCGGTGCATTGGACTCGACCGGCATCTTGAGCTTCCATGAATGCTTCCACTGCGTCGACGATACACGAGGTGATCGGTAAGCAAGTCTCGAGCTTGAGATGAATGAACGGCAGATCGAATCGCGTGCTCTTTGCCACCGTGTGGGTCTGTCGATAAGACTGCATGACTTTCGTCAGTGTTGTGAGGTGCTTGAAGAAACCTTCGACCGCGATTGGGGGTGACAGCTTCACGTTGTGATGATAGAAGTCATCGAGCTGCCACATGCCGAAGGTGGATTCATGGCGGGAGTTCACGCTACAGGTGATGGAAACCGTGTCCTCGAGGCGCTGCTCGAGTCCTCGACTGACCATTTGTTGCATCAGCTTTCCACGGACCGTACTGTACTGGGAACCGTCCCGTGCCGGAGTTGTGGTGCAGAGCCTCACGAGTGTTGCTGTAAACGTGTGGATGTCGAGACCTCGGTGCGAAGCTGTGAAGGACACACGACTCACATCCGTTGAGAGTGCGCGTTCACCCTTGCGAGAGGCCTTGCTCGAATACTTCAGCCATTCTCTCTTGAGGAGCTCTCCGAGTGCGGCTCCGTCCACGATGACAGCCAGACACAGCAGATCCATCGCTTCGTGAAGCAGATCTGGCGTTGCACTCGAGCCGATATCAATTTCGACCACGCCATCCTTGCTCGCATAGGAGCTGCTGACGCGCCAGCTGTTGAATGCCGCCTCCCACGGACGCAGCAGCGCCACGAGCTTCGAGGTGCTCATGCCCGGCATCTCTCGAGATCCCACTCCACAAAATGTCCGTCTCTCTTGTATGCGAGCTCATGTGTTGGTCAATTTCAAGTCTTGATCAAGTGAAGGCGATCTTGGTGGCGTCTGCACTGACTCTCCGGGCGATCGAAGCGAAGTGAAGTGAAGCCATTTCAAGCGGATGCGAGCCAATCCAAGGCAACGGTGTTCGCATTGATCTCGGTCTCACCTCAAGAGGTTTCCTCTCGTGACTTCGCGTGCCTTCATTACCAAAAAAAATCAACGGATCCAAGCGTACGATACTACCCCCGCCTTCGACACCAGTAGCAAGCAACATGCCGATCATGACGGGTCCAACGATGAAGCCCTCGCGCGCGATGCGTCGACGCGACCGTGTGAAGCAAGCGACAGTCAACTTCTTCGGCACGATGGCCCTCGGTTTCAAGGTATTCGGCGACGCTGCGAGCTGCAAGAGCCTCACGGACGATGTCGACGCCCACGCTCACTCGATCGCTGAGCCACGGACGGTATCATCCTCCTCGACGCGATCCACGACGCTATCGGTTTCGCCGAAGACTTGCGAGTCTCGTGAGCGAGCGATGTCTGCGATGTCGACGATGTCCGTTGAGTGTGATGAGATGGTCGCCGAAGTCGCTGAGTGCGATGCTCCTCGCACGGACGCGCTTGATCATGATGTCGAATACGCTGTCAGCGCCGTTGAACAGGCCGACAACAATGAGACCCCGAGCCACTCCGACGGCGTTGTGATCGAAGTGGTCGAGTCTGCGGGCGTGGAGTGCACCATCGCCACCGATGACGTCGCGATCGAGGCGGTTGTGCTGGCTTCGATGGCGCCAGGCTTCCTTCTGTCGCTACCCATCGTGACAGTGGCTCCGTTCGAGACCGGAACGGTGGCGACGCCGTTCTCCTTCGCCATGCCGCCTCCGATTCTGTGCCAAGCGATCTGACGTCTCGGCCTTCCGTTCCACGCTCGGCTTCGACCCACTTGCCAGCGCCAACACCAATTCTCGGCTGGACGTACTCGCTTAATGACACGGTGCGCATGCGAGAGCATGCGTACACGCAGCACAAGCACGAGGAGTACGACGCCCGTGGCGACCGCAGCGATGATGACGATGAAGAAAGCGACAGTGACAGCAGCAGCGACGAGAGTGAGCGTGAAGAGGACGACCGAGACGATGATCAGGAAGACGATCGAGAAGAGGACTATGAAGAGGAACAAGAAGAAGAGGGGAAGAGGAGGAAAAAGAAGAGGAACAAGAAGACGAACATGGAGAGGACGAAGGAGCGAACGAAGAAGATGGTGGTGAAGCAGCAGTGGATGGTGAAGAAGAACAAGAAGCCGCGGCGATTCCTCGTTTCTCCTCAGCTGACGAAGCAAGTGAACATGAGCGCGAGGAAGAAGACGCCGTCAACGTTGCTGATGAAGGAAACGTCGAATCCATCTCGGCGGGCGACTTTGGAGACAACCACAGTGATGAAAGCGGCGCTCGCGACGAATTCCAACTCCGCTTCAGCGATTTGGCTGTTCCCAGCGACGACGACAGCGACTGCGGCAGTGGCAGCGACGAAGACGGCGGCGAAGGGGCTTTCTGTCTCAATGTGGAACCGAGTGGGGCTGGCCAACTCATCTCGTCTTCTACGTCTGAGGCAGTCAGTGCTGTTGCCAATGTTTGCGTTGACGTCCTCGCGCCTGTCAGTCATGAATCCCCATCCGCATCCTCTTCTATGGCTGACCATCAGCGCCAAGCTTCCTTTCCAGAAGGCGATCTGGAGCGCGCGCTGCAGTCGTTGTGGGCTGCCCTTCGTGATCGCGACCTCGAGCTGTACGAGTTAAAGCAGCAGCTGAGAGAGCTGCAGGAGCAGATCGACCATCGTGATATCGTCGACGATGCTCGCGACGCCGAAGTGGAGAGCCTGCGCGTGATCCTCCAAGGTCTGCTAGCCCCTTCACAACAAGACACCGTCAATTCCCTCGTAGTTAAGCAGCTTGACGACATGGTACGAAAGCAAGAAGATCTGGAAAACCGCATCCGCGAGATGATGGCACGAGTTGAGCAGTCAACGACACAGAACCTAGCGATGGAGGCAGCACTTCGTCGTGTAATGGTGCCAGCGGAGGAAGATGTCAGTCTGGTCGAAGTCGACGGTGAGGAGGAACTGACGCGTGAAGAAGACGTCGAAGAAGCAGCTCCGGAGAGTATCGAGACGGATTTACTGAGCGATGAGCTCCCGAAAGACGAACATGCTGCCCGTGAGGCACTTCCAGGGCAGCCACGTTTCGATGATGCATTAATGGCGACGATCAAGGCGGTTGTGCACTGTGCACTCGCGCCTTTGACGACTGCGGTGAGCGAGTTGGCGGAGACGACTTCGCACGAGTTCAAAACAATCTCTTCCCAGGTGATCAGACTCCAGTCGAGTGTGGCGATGGCGAAGAGCGAGCGGGAGTCCGAGCGAGAGCGTCTTACTCAAAACGAGCTCGATCGCAACGTCTCCCGTCCAGAATCGACTTCCAGCACAGTGGCAATCGATGACGACTACTGCAACCAAACGAGCGATGACAGAGACGACTGTGCCAAAGACTCCGGTGGCGACGACGACGACAGCACCGTCCAAGAGGTCCAAAATGACGAAGAGTGCTTGGGCACTTGGAAGAACAGCGACTCGCACTTTGACCTCTCTAGCAGCACTGTGGTGCACGATGAAGAGGAGGTCCAGAAGCAGAATCAAGAGACTTCAGCCGATGCCCGGAAGAAGAACGACCGCGACGCCAGTAGCACCGCGTCGCAGCCGCTTTTCTACCTGAATGTGCCGAACGTCGTCACACTCCTGACGCAGCCACGTCGTGATCTCTATGCGCATGTTGCATCGCACGTGAACTCGAACAATCACGTCAATCATCCTAAACCATCGGATGACACCGTGCGCGAGGCGATGCGATCCATTCGAGAGAAGAGTCGTGCGGATAAGCGTCGACTTTCGTCGGTCACGAGCAAGGTGATGGACTGTGGGGACGACGTGTCTCCTTTTCCGCGATTCGACATAGCTGCCCAACGACACTTGGCTGCTCGAGCTCGGCGTCTGCAGGATAAGCGCCTCCGCCGAAACACACCAGACGCGAACGACCAAGAAATTGCGGAGCAGAACACCAAGCGCAAGAAGAAGTTGGAAGCGATCAGCGCCAAGGTCGACACTCGTCGTATCAGTGACTCGGCTGCCGACGTGATCACTCTACGAAGTGAGCAAGCGAAGAAGAAGGCTCTAGGCAAACGGTCGATGCTGACGACGCCTCGTTTGGATGATCCAACGATCCAGGCGGGCAACGACTTGTACAAAGCGCGAATCGGTGGTGTGAAGTCGAAGGTCGCGGCCTATTGGTCGTAGGTCGAGCGAGGACCTGTAAGGCCGTGTGTCCGGACAAAGTGAAGGAGGATTGTACTGTAATAGGATTAGCAAGATGAGAGACGAAAAATAGGATAGGATGTGTGTACGTGAATGATCTATTCATCACCCGACGCTGCTTGCTGTTTGAAGGGCCAAGTGGTGGCTCGGTCTGGCCTATGGATTGCAACTGATTTTGCGAGATCAGCGTGACGATTGTGATTTTCAAGCGCTGATTTCATTGACTGTCCATCCAGTCAATCACGGCCACTGTTCACTTTGGTATTACATTACTCTTTCCACTCATGCGTCGTTGCCCTCGTCATCTTCGCTGGACGCGTCTTCATCCTCTGGATCGTCCACATACGTTGCGGTCACATTTCGGAGTTTGAATGGCACCGTAAATGCGAAGATCTCTTGAATCATGGTCGCGTCCAACAAGCTCACAGCTCTGGGCACGCCCCACCGTCCTTGGCCTGGACCACGCTTAGGAAAGCGTACTTCCTGGCTTGATGCTCTGGAATTGGCCCTTTCGTCACGATGATATCTTCTGTGTGACTAAGCAATGCATTCCGCAAAGCTCTCGGGACGTCCGAGTCCAGCATGACCTCAACGATACCGAGCTTGTGATTGGTCTCCAGGACTTGCTTGAGCAGCGTGACACTAGCGACGTCCAGTTCGCAGCCTCGTTCCCCAGATGGACTGTCAAAACACAGATAACACAGCGACTGTGATATCGGAGTGGTCGGGTCCAAAAGTTGGCGCAGGAAGTCGGAAATGCTGGACAGATCACTAACATGTGGCACGAAGAGTTCCAGCATTTCGATACACGCGCCGGGTCCGTTTCTCGAGCTGCGGAGTTGTACGTCGCTAAAAACGGTCATCGAGTCGATAGTCGCGTAGCAGATGCAGACAGACAGCAGCGTAGGGAATCGCTGAAGAATCGCAGTCACGGTCGCCGAGGCCATCACTTCCCCAACGATGTCGAGCTCTTGCATGTCCCGAATGAGAGCAAGTACTGCCAGAATGCCAGCATCCGACGCCCGAGCAGACGTGAGAGAAGATACTCACTTGGCGACGGGCTCGAGTAGCGAGACCTCTCAGATTTTGTACGTAGGTGGCATCTTCGTCATTGATGACGGCTTCTGCATCAATGAGAATTTCACGGATTGGGCTTGGGTTCGATGGTGCGAGGAGAATCTCGAGCACCGCGCGCCAGATGCATTTGCGGTTCCGTGGCGCTCGCAGCAGATACAACAACGGGCCCAGGTCAACCGACTCGAGGCATGGGCACGAAGCAATAGCGCGCATAATCCCTAGGATCACCTTGCTTCTGTCTTCGCCGTTGGAATCGATGGGCCTCATGCGAGTCGTGAGTGGCGTGAACCCTGCGACGATGGACATGCCTTGAGAGCCACGGCTGATCGCTTGGACGAATTTGTAGATCTCGTCCGCGCTGCAGGATATGAGACGTGGATCCAGGAAGATCTCATCGCATCGGATTCGACCGGCATCATCGGCTTGCATGAATGCTTCTACGGCTTCGACCATGCACGGTGTGATGGGAAAACACGTTTCTAGCTTGAGATGGATGCACGACACTTCAAATCGTACAGCAGTTCCGACATCGCGAGCCCTTCGATACGACCGCACGTGTTTCACCAGTCTCGCTAGCTGCTTGAAGTAGTCTTCGACCAGAAGTGGCGACGCAAGAGCCACGTTGCGCTCGAAGAACTCGTCGCCCTGGTCCATGCCGAACGTTGAGCGGTCACGTGTATGCAAGAAGCACTCGATTCGAACGGGCTCGTCGAGGCGATGTAACATGGATAGCTCTTCTATCTTGTGGACTAGCGCCTGCTGGACCTTGATGTACTTGGATTCAGTCGGAGGCTTCGTTGTGGACATGACCTTTTGGAGTTTCAACGCAAACGGGAAGATTTCGAGACCATGGCGCAGTCGAAAACGACACTCCTCGCACCTCCGTGAGTGTACTACGCTTGCTTTGACGGTCACGTTCGCCTTGGGTTTTCACGAATTTCTGCTTTATGAGTTCTTCCAGCCCCGCGCCATCGACGATGACAGCTAGACACAGCAGATCCATCGCCTCGCGCAGCAGCTCTGGCGTAGGAGTCGTACTGATGAAGACTCTGACTATTCCGTCATCGCCCGGCTGAACACTGCTGACCGACAAGCAGCTGTACGGTGCCTTCCATGGCCGTAGCAGCGCCACAAGCTCCACCGCTCCGCTCGTGGCCATCTTGCGATTATGAGTGAGAGCTCTTTTTTGGATCATAGACGGATGTGAATGCTGATTGGCCATAAAAGCTCATATATTTACAGAGTACTCTAGTTTAGGTACGATTTCTGGTCCTTAAGTCCGTTTGTTCGATATTTTGACTAGGTACAGCGCATGACGGTGAGGACGGGGGGGGACATGGCGTTCTGCTCCTGTAATGCGTGCACGCCCATAGACATCGCAGTACCCATGTGCTTGCACACCATCACCACCATGGACCCTTCATTCGTCGGTTGGTTGCGACGCCACCGAGCCAATTGAACTACGAAGCCGCCGAGCTTCTTCAGCATGCAGTTGCGAGTGCGATCGGTTCCGTCAAGAATTCTAAAAGATGCAAGAGGAGACCAAGAAGCTCGAACTCCAGGTCTCAGCCAAGGTCGACAACGGTCTCTCCAGTAGCACGGAGCCACAGGAAGAGGTGGCCACGGTCGCTATCAGCCAAACGGTTGACGCAGCAGCATCCACCGCCACCACCACCGCGTCTGGATAACTCCGACTACCCGGCCAGTACGAGAGGCAGACGAATACACCGCCTTTCCAGTCGTAAACCAGTTGAGTGACGCATAGGTCTTCGACCTTGCCGCACATATGCATGTTTAGAAGAAAATGTATAGTAATCGGTGTGAATTTGAGTGCTTATCACCGAAAACGGCCCTCAACGGGCCTGGCGTTCCTTTCTTGTTGTTGTCTTTGTCAAAATCAGGCTGTCGCGTCCATCGGGAGATCCACGCCATCTTCTCGCCGTCGATGGTCGTTGACTGCGTGTTGTGGATATGAATATCCGAATGACTCACTTGTTGATCTTACACGATGTCTGTTGCTTCAACGTCACAGGAATAAATAGCTCACGGTCGGTTCAGAGTCAAGTCAGTCACTGCATGAGACTCTCGCGTTCACGTGGCTGCATTGTGCAGTGAATGAGTGAAAGCGAGGCGTGCGATGGACATTGGCGCTGTGGAGAACGCGACGCGGCTCTCGTGGCGGTCCGCGCCGGAGCTGCTGATCAATGAGGAGTCTCTGGTCGACGTGATCATCAAGCTGCGGACTCAAGTCCAGGCCTTGGAGCGGAATGAGCTGTTGAGCGGCACGGCGCTGCCTGCGTGGCTACTGCGTGCACTAACAGACGTGGCCAACAACGTGGACGCCGTGGTCGAGTGCCAGGCGCTGAATGAGCAAGTCAATGGGCTCCAGAAGGAAGTGCTGGAGCTGCGTCACGAGCTGCTCCTCCAGCAAAGTGCCAGCTCCTCATCGTCCGGCTCATCGTCCGGCTTCACACCGACGCCACACCATCGTCTGTCTGCCGGTGGCCTCCGTGTCGGATCCACTCAGCATCGAATGTCCACGTCGACGAGGAACTTGAGTGGAGGAGTTCGTCAGCTTGGGAATATGGAAGGAGTCGCTGGAGCAGCTTCAGGTGGCGACGCAGTGGGCTCTATGGGCATGGCGGTAGAAGTGGAGCAGCAGCAATTGAACGTGGAGCAGGCACTCAAGCCGCTGTGGGATGCGATCCACAAGCAGACAAACGCGTTTTCGACTCTGAAGCAGAATTTTAACGACGCCAAGGAGACCGTGTCGCGGCTCCAATCCGAGATCAAACGACGCGACGCCGTCGTCCAGGCAAGAAACGCCAAGCACGAAGGCGTCGTGCAGACCCAAGTGGAGAAACTGAACGAAGCGATGCGTGCATGCGTCACGCGCAACGATCTGATCGCCGCCGAGCAGCGGATCGCCCAGCAAATGAAGACGGACAGGCTGAACATGCTGGAAGAAGTGGACTCGCGGTCGAACAAGATCCTCGAAGACCTACTGGCGTCGCGGTCCGACCAGGAAGATATCAACTCCCAGAACGCCGAACAGCTCGAAGGTGTAGCTCGCAAGCAGGCTCGCATGGAAGACCACATCATTGAGCTCATGAAGCGCCACACGGAAGGCCAAGAAAACATCAACGAGATGCGTGCGATTCTGAGCGATGCCGTGGCCAAAGTGGACGCCAACTCGTCAACGATCGACGTGTTCCAGGAGAAAATGCAGAGCTTTGAAGAAACGCAGGACGTGGTGCGGCAATTAGTGGAAGACATGCAGAACGAAAAGGCCGAAGGCGAGCGACTGCGGAACGAACAGGAAGAGCGACTGATTGAAAAGATTGGCGAAAGTGCGACGGCTGTGCGTAGTGAATTAGCGGCAGTGAATGGCGTCGTGCTGGAGCTGGTGGAGATGAACATCGACAGCGAGCTGAAGGCGTTGGCCTCGAAATTGGACGTCGTGCAGCTGAGCATGGCGGACGCGACGCGGAAGCTCACGAACCAGCAAAAGCAGTTCACAGCCCACGAAGAGCATACCAAGACCCAGTTCATGCAGGTGTTCGACTCTCTCGACCGGGTGATGACTAATATGAGTACGATCTCAGAGGAGAGCATGCGGTTGTCGTACAATCTGAACCAGTCGATGGAGCACGGCGCAGCGCTGCAGAAAGAAGTGACAGAGTACAAAGAGGCGACCAACAAGACGCTTCAAGTGCTTCACCGCTCGACGCAGGAGCTGGAAAGCGGGCTCGAAAGGCATACGAAGGCCACCGAAAATGAGATTGGCGTCATCAAGAACCAGCTTTTCCACGTGGAAGACGCCCACTCGAACTTACGCCGCGACTTGGAGACCACGCAGGATGATCAAGACAAGAACTGGCGCACGCAACGAGAGGAAAACACACAGGTCAATGGGTCGCTGACCACGTTGTTCAAGGCACGAGACGATCTGAATGCTCGACAGGATGCTGCACAGGCTCAGATGATGGCTATGCAGGCAGACAACCGCAACGAGATCCACCAGGCTACAGTCAAGCTCGTGGCGATCGTCGATAAGGAGTCGGATCGTGTTGAGGCGCTCTACCGGTCGTTCCAGGAGAAGCAGGACCACTTTGCTGACGTCGTGGCGAGGTCTTCGATTCGGAATATGGATCTGCCCGACATGAACCGTGAGCTGGATCGCATCAGCGAGCTGTTTGTCCAGGAGTGCTGGAAGTTCGAGACGTCGGCTCGTACCAACACCAAATCAAGTGCTCGGGACACCAACAACCAGATCAGCGGCGGAGCTGCCAGTGCGACGTCTCGAAAGTTGTTCAACGAACGACAGCAGCAGCTTCTGGCAAAGAACTGTCAGTTCTTCGCTGATCTCATGGTCGCGCGTGCGGAGTACGAAGTGCTTCACACGGGATGCAACAAGGAGACCAAAAGCCAGAATGATCTGGACGAGCTCATGATAGACGCGCAGGCCAATATTGTCGAGAAGATGAAGATGAAGATCCAGGCCAAGATCATGAACAACAAGAACATCGGCGAGCAGTTTGACAAGTCGACGCTCGACCGGCGTGAGCTGTATATCGACACGCTGGGCAATATCATCGACGCCAGTATGAAGCGCCGGACCCTCGGTGCGACTGCCTCGAATGCCAATCGATACGGTCGCCAGAGCATGCTCGGGGATATGTCCAGCGACGACCCCATCAGTTCTGGGTCCTCATTCATCGAAACACAGCGACTCGTTGGTACAAGCTCTGCGCTGCCGGGCAGTCGACGCAAAAATTCTAACCGCAAGCCGTCGTCCACCGCAATGGGGAGTCCTGGTCTGAGCAGCGATCTCGACGCGAACCGCGTGAGCTTCTCGCCAGGCTCAGCGTACGTGTACCGTGCGGGCTTCCGCCTCCCGAAGGCCGCTCAGTCACCGCCAAACTCGCCTGGTGGATCGCTGTCTCCTGCTGTCTCTGTCACTCGCCTAGGAACTGGCGGGATGGCGGCTCTAGCCGAGAACGGCGACAGCACGGCGCTCTTTCTGCCCTCAGCATTTGATGCAGACGCGCCACCGCCCGACGGGATGCAGGGCTGGGCCAGCGAGACAGACGCAGAGGGCGGTGGTTGCGGGCTGTCCAAGTCCATTTCCTTACCAGCGCTGCGGCAATAGGCCAGCCATGCCCTTTGGGTATCGGATTGTACTGGATAATAACGAATCTTCGAAATTACAGATATGGTGCAGGTATCATATTACAGAGGCAATGCGTCGTGAAGATATCCCCCTTTGATCGCAACGCCTAAACAGCATTAGGCTCGAAGCCGGAAGAAGAACGATCGACGAGAATGGCGGCGCGCGACGTGGAGATGGAGGAGGCCGAGACGGTCCACCCTCTGCAGATGCAGCTGGACGACGCGGAGGAGGAGATCGCGATGCTCACGCCCACGAGCGACCCGTCGCGATGCATCAAGGCGCTCCAGGATATCGTCGGCTACAGTACGACCCAGAGCTGTTCATTCCAGGATATCTTTTGTGATTGTGACTGAAGAGACTGACGTATGACTGTCATTGTTTGTGTGTGAGTAGTTGGTAATGATCCAGCGAATGAGGTGGTGCAGCGCACGAAGGAGCTGGCGATCTACAAGCTCAGCCAGTTGTACATCCAATACGGGTACGTTGGTTTATTGATTCTCTAGACATGGGAATATGTTGTGGCTAATTTACGGTGGCGAGTACAGACGCGAGAAGGAGCTGGCGACGCTGCTGCAGTCGCTGCGTCCGTTCTTCCTAACGATTCCCAAGGCCAAGACCGGAAAAATCAGTGCGTCTCGTCGATCTCGTGATCATGTGGCCTGTATGTTCTTATGTGATATGTGTGGTCTTGCAGTTCGCACGGTGATCGACATGGTCTCCAAGGTGAAGGTGCTGAACAGTGACAAGGCGCTGCAGCTGCAGGCCGACCTCTGTCTGGACTCGATCGAGTGGTGCAAGACGGAGAAGCACTCGTTCCTGCGCCAGCGCGTGGAGGCGCGTCTCGCGTCCATCTACTTCCAGCAGCAGAAGTACCAGCCTGCGCTCGACCTGATCACGACGCTCGTGCGCGAGATCAAGAAGCTGGATGACAAGCAGCTGCTCGTGGAGATCCACTTGGTCGAGAGCAAGCTCCACCACGCGCTGCGCAACGTGCCAAAGGCCAAGGCCGCGCTCACGGCCGCGCGAAGCATCTCCAACACGATCTACATCGTGCCCAAGACGCAGGCGCAGATCGATCAGATGTCGGGTGTGCTCCACGCTGAGGAGCACGACTACAAGACGGCGTACTCGTACTTTTTCGAGGCCTTTGAGGCGCTCGCCGTGCTGGACGAGAAGGAGGCGCTGAGCTGCCTCAAGTACATGCTGCTGAGCAAGATCGCGGCCGGCGGTGCCAGTGAAGTGAACAACATCATCAACGGCAAGCAGGCGATCAAGTTTGTGGGCATCGACATCGAGGCGCTGCAGGCGGTGGCCAAGGCCCACGAGAAGCGCTCGCTCGAGCTGTTTGAGGCCGCGACGAAGAAGTACGCGGCGCAGCTCGTGGAGGACTCGCTGATCAAGGCCCACTTGAACAAACTGTACGAGAAGCTGCTGGAAAGCAACCTGATCAAGATCATCCAGCCGTTCTCGTGCGTGGAGATCGCCCACGTCGCCAAGCTCATCAACCTGCCGCTGCACCAGATCGAGCTCAAGTACGTTGGTGGATGATTCGAAGACGGGCGATGGACAGAGTGGTATGCTAACGAGGCTTTGTTGTGATTAATGATAGGCTTTCGCAGATGATCCTGGACCACAAGTTCCACGGCATCCTGGACCAGGGCAAGGGACAGCTCATCGTGTACGACAGCACCGACGAAGATGTGAGTACGCCTGTGGATTTTTCGCATGCGGATAGTAGAGTGGGGATGCTGAAACGCGTTTGCTATGGTAGAAAACCTACACGTCCGGCCTCGGAGTGATCACGAACGTCGGCAACATCGTCGACAGCCTCTTCCGCCGCGCTGACAAGCTCCATGCGTAGGCAGCAGCGTCAGTTGTGCTAACAACATCAGCTGAGACGGTGATTTACATGAAAACAAATAAACACGGCGTGCTTATGACGTTTCCATCCATTTTCCCTCTGCTAATGACATCAACGACGATCACAGGAAGTTTCAACCAGTGTGAATTTTGATGTTTTGATTCGGATTAGTGGGGTTGTTACGTTTGCCGTCGTGCGTTGCTGAGATGACGCTTACAACTTGGACGTGGAGCGCACCATGGTGGCGCGGATGATGCCGTGCGGCTCGTCGGTCGGCAAAAACACTTCGCCGTGCGGGTGCTTGTTCTTGAGGCCGAAGCGCGTGAGGTCGACCGGCAGGTTGTGCACGTTCGGCATGGTGATGGTGATGTCCTTGACCGACGGGCACTTCTCCAGCACGGCCTCGCCCATCTTGTACAGCGTGAACTGCACGGCTGGGCTGTCGACGCCGACGTCGGCTGGGCCAGCGAAGGCGTCGATCATCACGCGCTTGATGTCGTCGGCCTGCTGCTTGAAGTCGCACTTGACGGCCTCGCTCGTGTAGTTCCACGTGGCCGTGACCACCGACGCCACGAGGCGGTCTGGTACGTCTGGCAGTGTCGTGTACGCGTCGCGGAAGAAGTCGACGAAGCTGCTCTTGGCCGTCTTGAGCACCTTGAGGCCCTCGAGTCCCGACTGGACCGAGACCTGCACGTCACCGCCGTGCGGACCCTTGCGCGCCACCACACTACATGACACAACACGTCAACGTCAGCATGTTTGCATACATAGCAAACCAGCGGGGGAAGCGAAGGTGTACATACTAGGTGGTGGAGATGCCGCTGCCGCCGCCGATGAACGCGTGGTGGTGCGGCACGACCTTGCCCTTTGAGTCTGGCGTGGCCACACGGATCCACTCGGTCTGGAAGATCTTCACCTTGGCAACATCAACCTACACCCAGCAACACAGCATCGTCAGTCAGTCAGTCTTCTCACTCATTCCGTTTCACGCGTCGTCGTCACGTACGATAGCTGGGTGCGTCTGGAGAAAGTGCTTGGCGAGCAGGATCGCGAAGTCCTCGATGGTCGCGAACTCGTGCTTCTTGGCCAGCACGTACACCGTGTTCTTGACCGAGTCCGTGGGCAGCACGCCGCCGTTGTCGCCGTCGTAGTACGCGCGCTCGGCGGGTCCTTCGAGCAGCACCTCGGCCTCGAGCTGGATCACCGAGTGCTGATCTGGCTGGCGGTCCACCTTGAGCAGACGCACACGGCCCTTGCCGTGTTCGTGGGTGAGGAGCTTGACGACCATGCTTACTTGCTTGCTTGTGGTGGGGAGGACGTGGGCGATTGAAGAATGGGAATGGCGTGGAATGCGCAGCGCGTGCGTGGAATGGGATGAAGAACCGGCCTGAATGCGAGTGCGCCGACGCACCGCCTGCTCAAGATCGGAGCTGCTGGGTCGGTCGCGTGGTCGGTCGGAAAGAGTCCTGAGAAATTCGCATTCACCGACGCATTCACGTGCTGCACAGACACGCTAAACGGAGCAAAAGTGGACGCTATTTCAGTATACAGAATCTAAATCGGGCATTGGTACTGGTATAGCATATTATGGCTGTACACAGGATTGGGAAAACACGGTCCCTAATTTTGGGATACGGCACGGGATATGTATCCATAGTGTCAAACCACCAGCCCGTATTTACGCTATTTACCCTCCCAACATCCCACTGCCAAACCCTTTTTACGACTTCAATCTCGCAGCAAAGACACACGGCCCAAACCTTTCTAAAACAGATACCTCGTCGCATCGGATTACACGGGGTGGCCACATTTGACTGGGCCGGCGACTTTTGTGATCGGCGCAAACTGACGTGGGGCGGCACAAACCACAACGACCGCCAGAAAAATGCACCTGACCAAGCGGCTCTACATGCTGCCGCGCAGCGCGGTCCGTGCGTCTCGCCGGGCATCCTCTCGTGCCTCGGATGCGCCTTCGTCTCTGCTAGTGCACCGTGGTTTCCGCAGCTCCGCACGCTGCCTACAAGCCGCGGTGTCGCCTGTCACATCCGCCCACTCGAAGAGCTCTTCAGGCGGCAAAGCGGCGGTGCTGCCCAACGCAGCGCTGTTTGAGTCTGTGCGTCCACACGACGACAAGCCGCAGTACGAGCGCCCCGTGCAGCGGTTCCACCAGCAGCGCATCCTCCACGCACCGGACGACTCGGCGTGGTGCGCGGCCGACCGCATCAGCTTCCGCCGCCTACTGGAGGAATGCGCCGCCAAGGGCGCGATCCCCAGCGGCCTGCGCAACTTCCTGGAGGAGTACCCGATCCTAGAGACGCACTGGAGCGACGAGGAGCTCGTGCTGATCGTCGGCGCACTCATCCGCGCGAACCGTGACGCGGAGGCGCTGGCGCTGCTCAAGACGCAAGTCAAAGACCCGTCCGACCGCTCGCGACTGAACCGTGTGGCGGCCGAGAGCGCGCGTCTGGGCAACGTGACGGTCGCGCTGGGCATCCTGGACATCGCC
Source organism: Pythium dissotocum (assembly GCA_023336355.1). Taxonomy (NCBI): domain Eukaryota; phylum Oomycota; class Peronosporomycetes; order Pythiales; family Pythiaceae; genus Pythium; species Pythium dissotocum. The sequence goes on along the minus strand of JAADWY010000071.1, from coordinate 19,949 downwards.
AAGCACTTCAAGATGGGACTGGATGTCGTCACGTACACGAGCGCCATCCACGCGTGCGCGCGCGGCCCGCGCGAGTCAATTCCCGTGGCGTTCCAGCTGCTGGACGAGATGCTCACGGACAAGGTCACGCCCAACCACCGCACGTACGGCGCCATCGTGCTCGCGTACGCGCGCAGCAACCGTGAGCAGGACATCGAGGAGCTGCTGGAGGAGATCCCGTACGACAACGAGCTCTCGCGCAGCGACGTGTATGCTGCGGCGATCACCACGTGCGTGCGCAACCGCAAGTGTGCTGCCGCCGTGAAGTTGTTCGCGACGCTCATGGACGAAGGCGTGTACCTCGGTGAGAAAGTGGCCAACGCGGCGCTCAGCGCGTGCGCGCGAATGGCCGATCTGGAGATGATGACCCGCGTCATGGCGTTTATCGAGGCCGAGGGCAAGCCGTCCATCTACACGTTCAACTCGCTGATCTCGGCGTTCGGCAACGCTGGCCGCATGGACGACGCGCTCGCGACGTTTGGCCGTCTGCAGGCCTCGGGTATCTCGCCCGACATTGTCACGCTCAACGCGCTTCTGCTGGGCGCACGCCGCTCGCGTCGTGAAGATCTGCTGCCGTTTATCGTGGACAAGATGGAGGAGCTGGGCTTCGTATGGAACGTCATCACGCTGAACGGCTTGCTGCAGTCGTGTGAGGCGACTCGCAACGTGGCGCTGGCGAAGGAGTACTGGCGACAGGCCGTGAAAGTGCAGAAGCTGCGTCTGGACCGCACCAACTATGAGGCGCTCATGGGCGTTTTCTTTGAGGCTGGCCAGTACAAGGCCGTTCTGGATGCGTGGCGCCAGGACTACACGTGTCGGCGACGAGCGAGGAGCGCCAAGACGCTCAACTATCTGATGCAGGCGTGCGCCAAGCTGGGCGACGTCGAAAGCGCCGAGAAGATCATGCAGGAGTTCATGGACCGCGGCCAGGTGCCCTCGGCGATCACACACAACCACTTGCTGTCGACGTATCTGCAGGCCGACGACCTGCCTGGCGCGCTGAAGCAACTGCATTTCATGACGAGCGACCCGGCGCTGTCGACTGTGTTTGCGTTTACGAGAGTCATGAAGTACGCGGCCGAGAAGGAACAGTGGAGCGAGGTCGTTCGTGTGTTTGAAGACTTTGAAGACGCCTGTGGAAAGCACAGCACGGCGTGGTCGCCGCAGCTCCAGTATCCACAGGACGGCGTGCTGCTGCTGGCGGCGCGTGCCATGTCCAAGCTGCGTGACCACGAGCGCCTGGTGGAACTGTACAAGTCGCTGCCCACGGACACGATGTCGCTGGCCGCGCAGATCAAAATGGCGCGGATCGTGCTCGCATCGTGTGAGACCGAAGAAGACTGGCGGTGTGCGGTGTCGCTGTACGACGAGCTGTCCAAGCACGTGGACGACGACACGAACGTCGAGTTCTACGAGATCGTGGTCAAGATCGTGGCCCGTGCCGGGGAGTTCGAGCAGGCGCTTGACGTCAACGGCGGCGAGTGGTACCGACAGAACCGCCCCGACCAGGGCTGGTTCTAAATGTACAGGTAGCAAGCAGACTGAGTTGAGAATACAAACCACAAATGGATTAGAAGATTGTCAGTTGTACTTGTATTATCACACGACTGGCTACTCGATCCACTTGATGGAGCCAAGGAGGAGATGCTTGGAGGGCAGCGGGCCAGGCGAAGGCACCAGCAGCACGATCTTCTTGTCGGCTTCTCGGATTTCCTTGCTGTTCACGATAGTAAAATAGAGTGAGTGACCAATCAACAAGCCTGCAGTCCAAATGAATAACAAAACGTACACAAACACGAAGCCCGCGGCGGGCGACGAGAGCAGCCACGACATGTCGGAGGCCGTGGCCGTGAGCGCGTCGCGGCTATCGCGCTTCTTGGGATGCGCCACAGCGGCGATTGAGTGCTGGAGGTCCAGCGTCTTCTCCAGCTTGGTCACGAAGAGTTGGCTCGATGCACTGGCCGTCTGGCCCACGGGCAGCATTCCGGCCGACACCTTCATATCACGCGCGGCGTAGAACTCGATCTCGTCCATCGAGTACTCATTGATGCACGGCGAGAGCAGCGGGATGGGCCGCAGCAGCGAGTGCGAGCCGTAGAAGTAGTCGCGGATGCGGCTCTGGCGGCGGCCCGAGCGGTACTTGCTGTTGAGCGGCACGACGCCGCCGGAACGCACGAGCTTGACGATCGACAGACGCTCGCTGTTGGGCGACTTTCCCAGCGAGCTCTGCAGGCGGCTGTACAGTCGGTCCTGTCCGATCACGAGCACAACGTCCACGTCGAAGGCCAGCACCGACTCCACCAGGAGGTCGTAGCCCAGTCCGTCGACCCAGCCACACGTGTTGATGATGCATCCGGATGCGTTCACCTCTTCGTCATCCGCCAGGCGGCGCTTGACGGCAGTCGCGAGCTGGTTCATGACGTTGCGGAAGTGGTCCGGGTTGTCCGACATACTCGTGTGGCCGAAGAAGTGCACGAGCGGGTTCGTGAGCACGTAGCCTTCTTCCACACTCAGGCAGTTCATGTCCAGTGGCGACGCAGCGACCGAGCCAGGCACACCCAAGCTGTTCTGTCCGACGTCCAGGTCCACGTGCGTGGGCTTCTCGCCCAGACGCAGCGCGTAGTTGAGCAGGATCTGTGTGAGCGTCGACTTGCCGCTGTCCACGGGTCCGGCCACCAGCACGCGCGGGCCGGCGCTGTGCTTGAGCTTGGCCAGCTCACGGCGCTTCTGCAGCTGCGCGTGGATGTTGATGTAGCTGTTCATGGGCGTCTCATCCGACGTGTACGCGACCTCTGGTGCGCCCTGCACGTGCAGCGTGGCACCGTACCAAGTGAAGATGGCCACCTTCTGGTCGCGCAGCGTGTACTCGTTGTTGATGGCCAGCTCCACGCCGAAGAGCTCCGCCGAGCCACTCACCAGCTTGACCTTGAGCTCTGTCTGCGCGCCCACCTCCACGCGGTACTCGCACTCGCGCGCCAGCACGATTTCCTCCACGCCGGGTGTCGCCATCGCCGCCATTTATTGCCTTGTTGTCTTGGGCAAAGTGAGCTGTTCGATGCAACGGATACAAACTGAAATTTTGATGTGTTTCTATCGCATGTGCTACCACCTAGTTGATATGGACTAGATCAATATGGACCTCATGCCGACTATCATTCCCATCATCGATTTAAGCTGCTGGAAACCAAGCTCACGGAAAATGGCGGAGGTCTCTACTGCCACTGGTGCCGCCAAGCGCGTGGGCGTGAAGCAGGCGACGTGGGTGCGCGATGCGTCTTCTCGACGCCGCGACATGGTGCAGCAGCAGCGCCAGGCGCGGCGCGACCTCACAGCCCACGCGAGACGACTGGCAGCCGTGGAGAGGAGCGACACCGATGTCGAAAATGGCAACGAGACCGAGTCGGAAGCCGATGCCATGGAAATCGTGGCGTCTGCAAGCAGCAAAAGCGACAGGAAAAAGAAGACGCGAGAAGAGCGCGTGAAGCGCCGTCGAGACCACTTCTCCCAGCAGCTCATGGTGCCCGAGTGGATGGTGGACGTGCCCGCGGACCTCAATGGCGCAGGCAGCACGACTGGCGAAGGCTGGTACGTGATGCCGCGGCCAGAAGGCAAGCGCTGCCTGGTAGTCGCCAGCAAGTACGTGGGCTTTGTACTGTGTCTCAATTGTTTTATTTGGCTGACTTGTGGATTGTGTGCAGTGGCTTGACGATCGCGCGCACGCAGTCGGGCAGCATCTTCAAGCGGTTCCCGTCGGCGCTGCCCAGCGGCTCGCGGAAGACAGCCAAGGCCACTGAGGCGTATTGCATTCTAGACTGCGTGTACCACGAGCATGACGAGACGTTTTACGTGCTGGACGTCATGTGCTGGAAGGGCTACTTACTGTACAACTGCACGATCGAGTTCCGGTTGTACTGGCTGCGAGACAAGCTGGATGAAGGCTCCACGGCGACTGTGTCGTCCGCCAATCCGTTTCGCTTCCTGGTGCGTGACAAGCTCATGTGATGTGGTCTGATACTCACCCGACTGACCCGCGCTTTCTTGTGTTTATTTGCAGCCAGTGCCATGCTTTGAGTGCGACAGGGAAGGTCTCCAGTCCGCTTACGCGTGGCCATTTCCCTTTCTCAAGTGAGTGAAATGCGACTACAAAGTCAACCAGTGAAGAGATTCATCAGTCGCTAACACTTTCGTTCATTGATGATTTTGTAGAGACGGTCTGCTGTTCTACATGAAGGCAGCACACTACGACCTGGGTCTGTCGCCGCTTGCACTCGTGTGGAAGGACGCCTCCACGAGCCGCTACTTTGTATTCACCGACAAGCCCACGATTTTCCTGCGTCTGGACGCCGACGGCCAGTTCACAACACTCGAAGGCATCACGCTATGGACGCCCGACGCCGAGTTTCTTCAAGCCAACGAAGTGAGTTCACGTTGCTTCCTTCTCTGGCTCCGTCATGTAGCTCACTCTGTCTCCCCCCTCCCCCTACTAGCTCACAGAGGGCGACCTGGCCAAGTTCTCGTTCGACGAAGGGTACTTCACGGAAGACCAGCAGCCGCATCTCGTCGGACTCACGTGTTCCCCGCAACGCGCGCTGCCCGACAGTTGGACCAAGATCCTGTTCCAGTACAACGCACGGTCGGGAGGCCTCCCCATCGAACGGATCGCCGAGGTGGCGGCCACTTCAGCTCTGATGCAAGGCTAGATGGTACGCGGTACAAATGATCAAAAGTGAGGCCGTTTTTGACTACAGAGGTGCCCACCAGTCTTGTTTGCTCAGTTCATTCTCGTCATTTGTGAGCGTATGTGTGAGTGCGCGACTTGCCCTCGACGATGAAGTTGCCTCGGAAGAACGGAAGCGCCGTTTGCTGCTGTCGCTGAGGAGAACTCGTGGCGATTGCGGGCATGGCTCTCGACTTGGTCTTGCCAGCGCTGCTACTGTTCTGGTTGGTGTGGAGCTCTGTGACTTCCCTCAGATCACTGAGTCGATCGCCTTCATCTCTCCGTGATTTCCAGTGGACTAACTCTGGTAGCTGCGTCTTATGGTGCGATCGATCGACTGCTGGGCTGTTGCGTGTCCGAATAGACGCGTTTCCCACTGGATCCGGTCGATCTTCTTCCGAGAAATCGACGCTTGGTGGCAGCATGAGCTCCAGCTCGTGGCGGGTCTTGATGATCTCTTGCTCGCTCGGGATTCGCATCATGCGACGGCTTTGCGGCGTCGTCACAGGAAGCCCCAAGAGCTGCCGCAGCTTGCGCGAGTCGCGCGTCACGTAGTGCTGCTCCTCTTCGACTTCATCCAGCGCCAACGCCTCTGCAAACGACATCGCGTACTTAGCTGGCGTTCGCTTGTGTTTTCGTTGTTTTCGATCCAAGCGATGCCGAATCACTGGCAGCATCTCTTCCGATGGCACTCTGGATGCTGCGTAGTACGGCTCAAACTGTTCATAGAGCTCAGTCAGGTACTCCATTCGTTGCTTCTGCCTTCTCTCCAACTTGAGCTGCTCAGCCTGAGCAGCAGCCGAGCGGCGGTCCTCCTTGTCCATGAGCGTGAGCTCTGCCAGCACGCGCCGCATTTCCGTGCGTCGTGCGTCTCGTTCAGCCTTGGCAATTTGTCGCGCGACTCGGTCTTCTGCCTCCATGGCGGCACGTTCGTGCTCGATGAAGAGCAGCCACGCTCGCATTTCCTGCTCCTCACGAGCCATCTCGCCACGCTTGCGCATCATCCGATCCATTTCGTCTTGGATAGCACGCTGTTGCTCCAGCTCTGCCTGGTGGATCAGGATTTTCTTGAGCTCGACTTGCCGTATCCGCCGCAGTTGCAGTGCCTTCTCGTCCATCTCCTTCTCCAGTCGTTGGCGCTCGGCCTCCCGCTCCAACTCTGCAAGGCGTTCCGCTTCCAGACGATCCAGGTTTTCTTGGTGTTTGCGTTCACGCTCGAGCCGCTCTTCTTCTTCGATCTCTTCGTCACCGTTATCGATGCCACTGCCTGCGAGCCAGCCCCCAGCATTGACGCGGTAGGACTTGGGTAGATTGCCGAAAAAGTACGAAAACGTGAAGTCCGTGCGCTTGGGCGACTCGATGGGCGCGAGATCGATGTCCTGCTCGTCGTCGCTTGCCGACTCGTAGTCGAGTCGAAGCTGATGCGACAGCGCATCTTCCGCTTCCATCAGTAGCTGCTCCTCTGCCTGTCGACGTCGACTCTCTTCGTCATCGTCTACGATCTCCTCTTCCGCCACAGGGCCATTCACTTCATCATCTCCTGCGCGTTGTGTTGCCAATCGCCCACTGACCACCAAGTCAACTGACGCCTCCACAGTCACCTCGATTGTTACAATCGGCGGTGGGGGGAAGTCAAATTCCACCAGAAGCGAAGCCAATGGAGCTGCGAGGAGAATGGGAGATGGTAATTGTCCTTGCTGAGTGATAGCGTCGACGCGGTTATCTCGCTGGAACTGGTCGAGTTTCTTGGTAAGGAAAGTTATACGAGATGAGCTTGTCGGTGCAAAGTAGCCTTCCATGAACGAGGTCTTCGCTGGATTCTGGGAGCCATCGTGTCCGGCGTCACTGCGGAGGATTTCTAGTACTCTCTCGTCTACAGCCGCCTCACGGATTTCGTCCGTCAAGAATTCCTGGCGGTGGATGTACTCCGGATCTGTCCACCACTCTATGAAAGATGCGGCGAGCGTGAGGAAGTCACAGTGTGGCAGCAATTCTGCGACCGACGCGTCCGGAAGAACGACGTCATCTGCGATCGCAGCGATCTGGACTGTCGGATCCAGCAAAGCGAGTGCGAGCTCCTTTTCCTGACTGGCTTGACTAAGCTTCTCCCAATTGGACGGAGAATCTGCTGCTGACGTGTCGTGCACGCTTGGTAACGAGTCAAAGATGAACAACTCTGCAGGTGGCGGTTGTGTGGATGCTGCGTGTTTGTCGTAGGTCTCTAATGCAGCGAGTCGCTTTCGCAGAAACGCGATGCGATCGTGGAGTCGCTCGGCCTGCAGCTGCACCATCCCATCGTGGTCGACGAAATGGTCTTCGACTGGGTAAGGCTGGCCTGTTGCGTACCACACAGTGAAGTCGATCCATGCTCTTGATTCTGCATCGTCGATGGATTCTTCTGGAGGCGCTGCACAGCCCGCTCGTCGAAGAGCAGCGATCACTGACGCATCTCGAGCTGCGAACCGGAGTTCCTCCCGTAAAAACGCCTCGCGAACGCGCTGCCGAGAGTGTTGGATAGCGAGGAACCAGCGCGTGAACGACCGGACAGCAAGCTGCGTCTTCACGTCGATAGAGTGAGAAAAGGCAGCAACAGGAGGGACAGCAATCTCTTCTGCTCGGGCGTCGGACACCACGGAACGTGAGCGACTGGCCGCCATGAGCTCGAGGCTCTGGTGTTCATTGTCCAGAAGAGACCACGCGAGCGATATTGGAGCCATAGCACTGCGTCGATTCTCATCATCGCCATGTTGTGAGTCCCACTCCGCGGATCCCACTCGTGACTTTCGATTGGAAGCACGGAAGTCCAGCATCAGCTTTGCCGCAAAGTCTTCATCTGTGAGCGTGACGATCGCAAGATGTGTGTTAAGGCTCGATGATTGATGGTGATGGTGGTGGGAGATCCACGGAGGCGTCGCATTAGCTTGACTTTGCTGGACTTGTCCATTCGCGTCAGCTGAGCCTCCACTACCGATCGTGGTGGTGACGACGGCAACTTGTTTCGTAGACGTCGAGTTTTCTGTCCGCAAGTTGGACTTGTACACGCGGGGCTTGGCACTCTGGAACACACTCTGGAGCGTCTCTGGTGCGTAGCTGATGGTGGTGGGACGCTTCTTCTGTTTGATTGCGGACTGGGAACTCTTGCGCCGCTCTGCTCGGACTGGTGATGTCGCTGGCTTCACTCGTCTGATCAGCGAATGCTCCGCAACACTCTTCTCCTCAGTCTCCTGAGACGTCTCGGCATCATGTCTTTGTCCACGGCGCCCTAGCGTCGTCGTTGTACTGGTGATGGCTGTCGGGTCTCGCTTCCGTGCCGGGTGCAGCGCAGAATTCAAACGCGCGGCTTCCAGCTCCTGCAGCGCGTTCAGTTGATCGGCCGTCGGCAGACTGACAGTCGCGACAGGCGCCGTCCACGGCGAGCCCAGCCGAAAGTCGCCATGTTGAACGTCCGTGTCACTGGTACTTGGAGTTCGCACTGGCCAATGTGCGTGGTGGTCAGTGGCGCTCGCGTTGGCGGTGGTCGCAGTGGTCGATCTGGGTGGCGATTGTGAGGCGTGGATGTGATCGGCATTATCGCGCTGGTCCACAGTCGGCAGCGTGATACAGAGCCGCACAGGCACGGCGGTGTCACCTGCGACGGAGGATATGGCGCTGCTCATGGTGCAGCGTCGCGGCGCATCGCCGTTCAGCTCAGGAAGCACGCCGTCAGTTAAAAACCTTCACTCGCACGTCGCTATTTCAGGCTGTCCGTCGATTCATAAAGACATCTTCGACCGAGACGCTAACGCAGTCCGTACAAAAGCCAAGATGCGTTTGTAGACACTGTGGTGTTCATTCCAGTAGGAGGTTGAAGAGAGGCGCGTTTAGCATGCCGGACGACACTGTCGCGCCAATTCCGTCGCCGTTCTGTCTGGGAGCTCTGGGTTGTCAGCAGCTATTCCCTTATATCAGTGTACTTCTACTAAGTGCGAATATATTGTATTTCAGCCAATCGTATGGATGCTACTGGCCACCACTCTGACGTGGTGACCGTCACTCATCATGCCATTCGCTTCCAGTGCTTTTCTCGACAGCGGTCACCAATTCAAGTGGCTGCACACATCAAGAGCTCAGCGGATAACGAGAGGAAGCGCGCTACACGAGCACAGAACTCAACGAGACAATGGGACGCACGGGACAGAAGATCCAGAAGGGCGGCTTGGGCAAGTCGCTGCTCAAGACGCAGAAGAAGACGTCCAACACCAACACCAACGACGTGCAGTCGAGGTACGATTCCGCGCGCTTCTTGCCAATCAACCGACGTGACTCAAATGCTGACTGGTGATTGATGTAGTGCCGGCAAGAACGTGTCCGCGCGTGATGGTGGTGACGCCACAGTCGCGCTTGCGTCGTTCCTGGAGGCGTCGTCTCTGGACGATTTCTTGGCCAGCGCCGTGCTGGCGAACCGCGAGTTCACGGCCATGAAGGAGAGCATCATGGTGCTGGACCAGACCGACATTGGCCCGACGATCGTGGAGTAAGTCATACGACGAAAACGGTGTGGTGGCATGTTGCTAATGGTGAAGTGTTATCATCGGTTCTAGGCGCCGCAACGAGCCAGTGCCAGAGATGGTGTTTGCTGAGATGAAGGTGCCTCGCCGTCCGCAGTGGGATGCGTCCACGACTGCCGTGGAGCTCAACCGCCTGGAGAAGGAGGCCTTTTTGGAGTGGCGTCGTGATATCGCCATGTAAGTCTCAGTTCTGTCGGTGAATGCCTTGGTGTCGTTTCTATACTGATGGTATATTGCCCCACATGCAGGCTCGAGGCCTCGAATGAGAACCTGGAAGTGACGCCGTTCGAGAAGAATCTGGAGGTGTGGCGTCAGCTGTGGCACGTGCGCGAGCGCAGTGACATCATGGTCCAGATCCTGGACGCGCGTAACCCGCTCTTCTACCGCTCGACGGATCTCGAAAAGTACGCCAAGGAAGGCGCGACGCCGCGCCGCTCGCTGCTCGTCATCAACAAGTCCGACTTCCTGGACGACCGCCAACGGTAATAGGAACTTCTCACTGGATATCTGCCCATGTTGGATGGCGTTGGCTGACGGAAGAGCTTATTTATGATTTGCGCAGCGCTGCGTGGAGCGACTATTTCAAGGCGCAGAACGACGAGGTGATTTTCTTCTCGGCCAAGACGGCGCAGGAAGAGATTGATGCCAAGGCCAAGGAGGAGAAGGACTTGGAGGAGGAAGGAGACGAAGAAGACGATGAGGAGGAGGAGGAAGAGAGCGAGGAGGAAGAGGAGGCTGTGCAGGAAGAGGAGGAGGCCACGCCTGTGGAAACCGCGGAGCCAGAGCAGCCAGAGGAGGACGAGGAGGACAAGGTCGTGGACCCGTACCCTGTGGTGTCGCGCGAGGAACTGCTCGAGTACTTCACGGCGATCGCCGACCAGGTGCTGGAGGAAGTCGGTCTCCGTGAGAAGGATCGCGGCCTCATCAAGTTCGGTATGTTCGGCTTCCCGAACGTCGGCAAGAGTTCCGTGATCAACGCGCTGCTCGGCGCGTCGACGTACTCGCACAAGACGCAGCGTGTGGCGGTGGGCGCGACGCCTGGCAAGACCAAGCACTTCCAGACGCTCGTGCTGTCCGACAAGGTCATGCTCTGCGATTGCCCGGGTCTCGTGTTCCCGAGCTTCGTCAACTCCAAGGCCGAGATGTACTGCTGCGGTGTGCTGCCCATCTCGCAGCTCCGTGACCACGTCGGTCCGTGTGAGCTCGTCGTGCGTCGTATCCCGAAGCGCTTCTTAGAGCGCACGTACGGTATCAAGATCGCGATCAGCAAGGTCGCTAAGGAGACAGACGCCGTCGACGTGTGGGCCATGCTGGAGAGCTACGCGCGGTACCGCGGCTACGCGACGTCGGGCAAGAGTGGTCCGGACACGTCGCGTGCGGCGCGAGACATCCTGCGCGACTACGTGAACGGCAAGCTGCTGTTCTGCCACCCGCCGCCGAAGTGCACGGACCCGCAGGCCTTTGACATCCACTACGTCGCGGCCACGCGCTTCCCGGACATCGTCGGCGACCTGCTGCCAGAGATCGCGGAGGCCGACGAGGGCGACGATGCTGGCAACGTGGACACCGGACTCGACCGCGAGGTGGACTTTGACATGACGACCGAGGACAAGCAGGTCGTGAGCAAGCGGCTGAAAAAGCACGGCCGAAAGGGCCGCAAGGGCCGCGACAAGAACCCGTACGAGGACTCGGACCTGCCCACGGGCTCGGCGGGCGTCCACATCAACTCGTTCGGCAAGAAGCGCACGAACCCGCACGAGCGGCGCAACAAGGCCGCGCAGGCCTAACTACCCTAGTAAATACACCACGCCATTCACACGCACAGTGAGATCGACGCCACGTAGGGTTTCAGGGGGATATGTATGTATTTGCTAAGGGGGTTTATACGGTAGTGGCAGGCAGCGAGACGCGCGGCTGCCGAGACTGCGATCGTCTGCAGCCCACGCGCGCTTGCGTGTCTGCGGCTCTTGTCTTGTTTGTTCTGTGTACCAATACTCTCGTCAACATCTATCACAACGGGCTCGGTCCTCGGCTGCTTCACGTCGTCGACTGCGCCACTACGGTGGGGTGGGTCTTTTGAAAAAGGCGCGCAGCTCGGGCTTAGTTGCCCTTCTGGTCCTCGTCCATGTTGTCGGCGTTGTACGTGAAGCCAGGGAACTGCGCCTTGTTGCGCTGCGTCTCGCTCATCGTGGTGGTCACGACCGAGTCCACAGGCTTCTCGGCCGTGAACTCGACGTCGAAGTTGCTCGTGTCGATCGAGCCCAATCGGTTTGGCGGCTTGAACTCCGGCAGGACCTCCTTGCGCATCACGGCCTCCCAGTCGATGCCGCGGAAGAATGGGTGCGCCTTGATCTCCTCGGCGTCCGTCGGGCCACTGCCGAGACGGTCCGAGACCTTGCGCGTGAGCAGGCCCGTGAGCAGGTCCTTGGCCTCGGCCGACATGAACGACGGGAATCGCAGCGGCGCGTTCAGGATCTTGTCGTACATGCGCTGCATGTTCTGGTCGTAGAACGGCGGCAGACCCGTGAGCATCTCGTAGATGAGCGTGCCGAGACTCCACCAGTCCACAGCCTTGCCGTGGCCCTTGTTCTCCAGGATCTCAGGCGCGAGGTACTCTGGCGTACCACAGAACGTCTTGGTGCCGCCGACGGCGCCGGCGCCCGTGACGGCTTCCTTCGAGAGACCGAAGTCCGTGAGCTTGATGTGGCCTTCCAGGTCGAGCAGGATGTTCTCCGGCTTCAAGTCGCGGTAGATGATGTCGTGCGAGTGCAGCTCCTGCAGCGCGAGGATGATCTCGGCCGCGAAGAGACGCGCCTTGTTCTGCGAGAAGCGGCGGTCCTTCTTGAGCCAGAAGAACAGCTCACCACCTCCGCAGTAGTCCATGACCAGGTACAGCTTGTCGGGTGTCTGGAATGCGTACGCCAGACTCGTGAGGTACGGGTGCTTGATGCTCTGCAGGATGCTGCGCTCCGTCTTGGTGTGCAGCAACTGGTTGCGCTTGACCAGCGCGGCCTTGCGCAGCGTCTTGAGCGCGTAGATCTTCTGCGTGTCCTTCTTGCGCACCATCATCACCTTGCCGAAGCTGCCCTTGCCCAGCACCTTGAGCAGGTCAAAGTCCTCCACCGAGACCTTGTGGGTCTGACGGCGCGAGTCGCCGCCGATCTCCTCGATCTGCATCTGCTCGGCCGGTCCCGAGTCGTCATCCACGTCCACGTCGGCTGCAAGATCCAAAGATCCCAGATCCAACAAAATGGTCAGAAACGCCAACACCACCAACAAAAAACCAACAAAACACCAACAAAACTACTCACAGTCGTTGTCCGAGTCCTTCGGCGGCGGAGGCGGCGCGGCGTGCTGCTGCTGCTGCTGGTGCGACTGCTGCGGCGGGTACTGTGTGTATCCGCCGGCGTTGGCGCCCGGGTTGGACGGCGCTGGCGGCGCGCTCTTACCGGCGTCGCGCATGGCCGACGAGTTCTGGTACTTGAAGCCGCGCGAGTCGCTCTTGACCGGCGGGCGCGGGCCCTTTCCAGGCTTGGATCCCTTGTTTCCCATGCTTGTCGGTGGTGGCGGACTGTGGAAAAATGGCAATGCAACGCGTGGAGTGAGCGCGCTGAGCTGTCGGATCAGGGGGCGCCGAACGATCTGACGTTGGGCTCTGCAGTGCAGTGTGTGGGCTTACGTTGGTGTGGGGGTCGCGACGGTGGCGTGGCTCTCGGCGTGAGTAGCGTCTGTATGTACAGTGGATCTGGTACACAGTAGCGGCGTTGCTTGCGATCGGATGATCGGGGTTGATGGGATGCCCTTCCTCGTGCACTCGCTCGCTCTCTCGCAAGAGCACCCTCGCTTTCTGGGCTGGGCGCGGGGGTTCAAGCGACACTCAAGCAACCTACACGACCGACAAACCACCACGATGTATTTGTATGGGTTTCCAACCGACCGATGACTTCAAGTGAGGACGTTTCAACAGCATGATCAGGAGGTGAAGGTCGCGCGAAGGTGGAACGCGGCAACCAGTTCACCAGCTGGCGAGGGAGTGACACTCGAAAAGATCCGGTTCCAAGAGAGGGTGGATGGCGTACTGCGTGTACACTTGATATTATATAAAGTACGATTTACCTTGAAGCGTACTTAGTAGAGATCATTCGGTACGTGGCGATTGCGCAGGAAGATGTTAGTTGGGGGTAGGTTTGTGATCGGTGACGCAGGCGCGTAGAGAAGAGTCGCCCTTTCGATTTTCAAGGTTTTCTGACTGGGACATGCAGTTTTGCAAGAGGGGTTGAAGGACACCCAACCCACGAAGGCAACGTTGCAGATGATGATTGGTGGATCAATCTCCTAAAAAGCGTTTTTTTAGATTCAGGCCTTCTGATTGCTTGGCGCTCCTCCTCTGCGGTTAGGGTGTTTCGCTTTGTGTTCTCTTTCGGTCCAAACTGGGTTTGGATTGCACCGCCTTGAGGGGTTGGTGACGTCGGCACCAGTGGCGTGACGCGCTCCCACACAGCCGCTTGGACTGGTGCTTCATGGCGGAGCTTCCCGCGATTGACCTTTTTCCATCGAGAACGAACGAGCGGCCGGTCGGAAAGTGAGCCCTGGAAATCGAAGCGCCACCAAACTTCGTGGACGCCACCAAAAAACGAAGAACAAGCGGCACCGGGATTCGGATTCATAGCCAACAGGAATCGACCACAGTGATACACTAGCGACTGTCGTGGCGTTTATCAGGTGATCCATCCATCCAGCCACTGGCCACCATAACCATCGAACAAACACAGTACAGCTCGGCTCAAGAAGCGATCGTTCCCGCGACGTCGAAAGCGCCACGCACGTACCAACCCCCCCACACTCCACTTGTGCATTTGCCCGCGCGTGGAGACCTCTGGTTGAATTTGCGGATCTGGCATCTGTGAGCACTGTATCCACCGCTCCCCCAGTCGCCGCCCGTTGTTTGTGACCTGCCAGCTGGCCAGTCCCATTGCCAGTGAGCGAGAGAACACCGACGGCCGCCAACAGCTACGTAGCCTGCGAGCGCGACGTCACCACCGACTGACAAGCCATCTCTCCAAGCAGCCATCGTGCCCGCCACATACCAATTCGTGACCGAATATGTCGCCCACGCCCACGACGACCGCCACGCCCGCGCAGCTCCACGCGTCTGCGGAGCTGGCCGCCGCGAACGTCGCCGAAGTGAACGCCGAGATCGACTTGCTCACGGCCACGAATCGCGACATGTTCTCATGGCTTCTGTTTAACTCGGAGAACATCTCGGCGCCGATCTCCGCTGCCGCCGCCAGCGCCAACGCGGCCGCGCTGTCTGCCGCGCTGTCGAGCCACCACCAGCCACTCGACTCAATCGATGATCCGTTCCGAATGCTTGCCGGCCATGAGGACACGAGCATGGGGCTGAGTCTGTCCCACGCACCCCCTGCGATCTCGACCAACGTGCTGACGAACATGATCGTCGGCAGCAACGTCGTGTCGCCGGCATCTTCGATTGCAGCGAGCGGAATCATCTCACCTGCCGCCGGTGCAGTCTCTGGACTGGCGTCGAAGGCTGCGGGCAATACCAGCCTCCAAGTCAACCTGCAGCTATCGGGGGCAGGAGATAAAGCCACTGCGGGAGCTGCGAAGAAGCGTGGCAAGAAGCGTGCCGCAGACGAATCTCCAGTCGTCACGCCTACGAACGGTACGAAGCCAACGGCCGTGAACGGCAACAAGGTTGCCAACAGAGCAGCGGCCGCTGCCGCCGCGATCAGCACTCCGGTTCCATCGTCGTCGACTACTATGCCAGATACACAAGGACTGCTGCGGCACCTGCAGAGCGCCAACAACGCAATGCTGCAGAAGCAGGCGGCCGCGTCAACCGGTGACGACGACAGCATCAAGCTCGAGGGCAGCAGTGGCAGCGGTAATGAGTCGCCTGACCGCATGCGTAAGCTCAAGCTCGAGCGAAACCGCGAGTCGGCGCGTGAGTGTCGTCGTCGCAAGCGTGAACACATCCTCGGTGTGGAGGAGCGATGCCGCCAGTTGGAACGTGAAAACATGGAGCTGCGCGGCCAGCTCAAGGCCGGCAAGGAGGCGATGAAGCAGGAAGAACGGGAGAAGAACCGCGTGTGCGAGGACCTGGAGAAGATGCTCCAGCGCGGCGCGTCGGAGAAGGAACTGGCGGAGAAGATCGACAACTTCAAAGAGCAATACTCGGACTACGGCCACGGCCGGCGCTCGGCGCTCGAGTACCACTTGCACCAGATTGAGCGGCTGCTGCTGCCGACGCAGGTCACCAAGATGTGCATCTGGGCGCTTCGCCAAGACGACTCGTTCTGGCATGACGAGGAGGACGACACGAGTCTCCCAGTGATTCTCGCGCGAGAGCTTGGACTCAGCGACGAGCAGAAGAAGAAGATCCAGCAGCAACGGTGCGTTTTCATGGATTGCTTTGTTGTTTGCCTTCCACAGCACGAGAACTGATGTGTGGCTTTTTGATTTCTATAGAGAACCTTTCCTCGCGATCTGTGATAACCTCAAGGACGCATTGGGTCTGCTGACCGAGCTCAAGACCCAAGTCGGCAACAAAAACTCCACCCTCGACATGGAGATGGACAAGCTG
The DNA here is from genome assembly GCA_023336355.1 of Pythium dissotocum. NCBI lineage: Eukaryota > Oomycota > Peronosporomycetes > Pythiales > Pythiaceae > Pythium > Pythium dissotocum. The sequence goes on along the minus strand of JAADWY010000071.1, from coordinate 4,042 downwards.
CAGAACATTCTGACCCCGACGCAGCGAGCCAAGTTCATCGTGTGGGTCACCAACAATCAGGCGTGCATGCACCTGCTCAACAAGCTCTGGCGGAGCGTCTTATAGGATGGATGTGCGTGCGTCCGTGCGTCGTCCTCCCCGTCTCGTCCCCCCATCAGTAAGTAACGGTAGTAGATCGTAGGTTGCCAGCATCTCGCTCCTCTTCCCTCGGATGTCTGCTCCCCTCATGAGCTTCAAGACCTGAGAGTAACAGCAGAGTGAGAAAGCTGGCTGAGTCTCCAATGCCACGCTCGTCCGTCGTCGTTTGCGTGTGTGTGGCGCGAGCATGAACAGGCAAACTGCATAACTTGAACAAACGAAACTTGAACAAATTCACTGAGGTTATGCATTGGCGGTAAGTGGAGTGGATCCACGCTGACGGGTGGCTCGCACTCTGTCTCTCTGTTTCTGTTGGTGTTCTTGATGCTCACGGGCTCGGACGACTGCGCCTGCCTGCCTGCCTATCTTGGCTGCTGCTGGTCCAGCAGACTGCGACGCATGCGCTTCATCTTGTCGTTCCACTGCTCGCCGTGGGCGCTCGTGAGTCGGTACTGGAGTTCTTCCTCGGAGATCGACTCGGCCATGTTCATGAGCGAGCCTAGCACAGTGCGGATGTAGTTGGCCTGGTCCTTGTCAGGACGAGCGCACTTGAAGTTCCACATGCCACGGTCGGCGTTGAAGCCGAACTCGATCACGGCCATGCGGTTGGGCGAGCGCGCCACGATGCTCTGGACCATCGGCACGTCCTTGGGGTCCAGCACGACGACCGAGTCCAAGTCGATATGGTTGTTGCGTGGGCCGCCACAGGTCATCGTGAGAGCGTTCTGGTCGTTCGTGGAGACCATGAAGTCGATCGTGATGAGGTCTGACCACTTCCACTTGAGGTATTCCTTGTGGGTGTTGGTCACGTATGGCGTGTTGGGGCAGAACACGATGCCGTCGGTGTAGTGCGTGCGCTTGTCGTCGCTGTACACGCGCGCGATGCTCTGGTCGCGCTTCACGACGCGCTGGATCTGGCGGAAAACCTCTGTGATGTGGCGCAGAGGCATCCACTTCTTACGCAGAATGGGCAGAATTGCATGTGCGTTGATGTTGAGATCCCGGATGCCCGTCGCGTACGGTCCCCTACAGCAGTCAGGCAAAAAATTCAGTCTCCTGGTTGTACACTCATCACTTTGCACCGTGATCAAACGTACTGTTCGGACAGAAAGTCGTTCAGAATACGGAGGCGGTCGCGAAATGGACGATCGACGTGCGAGTCAGCAGCCGATGGCCCCGTGGCGATGATGTCGAAGACCATGAACACGAAACGCTTCTCCGTCTGGTGCATCTGCGATAATAAGCGCACACGACAAAGCATTAGAAGAAGATCAACAACATTTCATCCACAAGCACAAGCGTACCACCAGTTCGCCATCGAGCACAGTGCCCTCGGGGAGTACGAGATCGAGCAGTTCCAATCCCGGTACCGTGAATGCCGCATTCGATCGATCCACGAGTACTGACGTGCCGCCAGCGATCACGAGGAAGTAGCGTACGCCGTCGGTCTTCTCCGACACATAGTACTCGTTCTCCTTGACCATGGGGATGTGCCAGCGCGCAAAACCCACGGGCATTGTGCCAGCAAACTTGCCGCGCACACCCAGTCGCCCTTGGTAAGCGTTCTGCACTTCCGTCGCACCGGGGAAGTTCCAGCCGCGCTTGACCGCGTTACCCGCCTTGGGCATGAAGAACTTGACCATCTTCCACAATGATGACGCAACAATCGTCGCACTGCGGCGGCTCTGGTTGTTGCTGTCTGGCTGGCTAAGCCACTCTTGCACCGCGTTCGCGTCCAGCTCGACTTCGACTTCGAAGGATTTTCGGTTTGAGTTCTCCTCCAGCACCTTCGTGAGATCCACGCGGAGATCGCGGCCCACAGCGGACGTGCGGTCCTTGTGGCGAATACTCTCCGCGGCGGGGAGGTCGTCCATGCCGCCCTCCACTTCCTTCTTGGGGAATTCGCACGAGATCGAGACGCGGCAGTCGTAGGCGCACATCGGTAAGAAGATGTCAATGGATCCTAGGCGGTCCTTCACCTGCATGTGCGGAGCCTCGCGAACGTTTGTGTTCGGGTCAATCTCTTCGATGATACGCTTCGAGTGAGCCATGTTGTGCACGACTTGCTTCTCGACGTGCTGCGCGTACGTGTCGCTCTTGAGCAGCAGATCCAGTCCCTTCAGAAACGCAGGAAATTCGGTCTCAGCCACGCCAGGCACGAACTTGGCACCGAGGCCACGCATCTCTTCGTCCGTGAGCAGTACAGCGGCGTCCACACCGTCCTGCGACGGACGGCAGCGCGACTCCTGCAGATGGGAGGTGATCTTGCCGAAGCGCAGCTCCACTTCGACCTGCGCACCCAGTCCGCGCTCGTCAATGAGCCCGCGCATGTTCTGCAGGAATGCGGCGATCGCTGCATCAGCACTGACGCTTCTGTCCTCCACGGGGATCGGGTGGCCGCGACCGGCAGTTACTTGCGCGACTTGCGCTTCTGCACGGCGTGCTGACTGGGCAGACTCACTCGTACGGGACAGTGAGCTGAGCGTGCTGTTCAGCACAGAGGTGCGTGGGCGCTTGGACATGGTGGCGGCGTCCGGGAAGAGCCACGCGCGGCGTCGAGGTGAGCACCGGTACGCGGGAGATCAGATCGAACGGAGCTGTTGGCGTTGCATCCGCTTTGCCTCGAGGGAGGAAGAGGTCATATACTGTAGAAGACAGAATAGTCTGGTGAACTTGTACTGTCACAGACGAATCAATACAACACGCTCTTCTCATCTGATCGGCTGAGTTGAGTTATCTGATTCTCCCCAAAAAGTGGAAAATTGGAAAAAGAGGAAAATTTGGATTTGGATGGATACTTTGACCGCGTTTTGCCTCGTCTACGTCCACTTCGTTCACACGGCCAGAAGAGCCAGCCGGCATGGACGCCAGCGGATCTGTTGCGCGGTTGTGCCCTCGCGAGCCCAACATGGGACGGAGCTGTCGCGATGCCACACACTGTTTTTTTGTATGCTGCATTGCCCTTGCTTGGCCCTATGCTCTATGGACTGTACTCTAGCTGCTAGTGCTCACTGAGCACTGCTCAGTCGTCACTGCAGAGTGATCGCGCGATCGTGGAATTCATGCCTCTCGCGACGCGACGCTTGGTTGAAGGCGGCTACCACAACCATGCTACAGCGTCCACAACTCGGATTGTATCCGCAGCTTGGCCCGCAGCCACAGTACACGGTACATACTGTGCTGGATCCAGCCTAAAATGGGCTCTGGCTTCCTCCAGGGCTGCTTGGTGTCGGGGCGTGATCTGGTTTGATTTGGTCCAGATTGGATTGTCGAACCCACCTGCTTGCTGTCTGCGGGAATTCCCTCCAGGTCTGCGATCTTTGTCTTTTTCCGTCGCAGTCTAAAAACTCGAGTGACCATGACGCATCACTAGCGGACGGGCTAGGTTTACGGTCCACCAAGTCATTTCTCCTGGGGCGGATACCGCAGATTCGAACTCAGATCTTGGATGCATGCATTTTGATTGGCGAAAACAGTTGTGGCTCCCTTCCTTCGAGACCACCTTATCTCAGTATGCAATCCAGTGTCTCCTTTTGTAGCTGGCAGATAAACTGATTGAGCGCTTTTTGCCCGAACCCTAAATCGTGTCGTCCGCCGCGCACCCACCCCGTCCGCTCCGCGAGCTTTCTCCCCCTCCTCTGCTCTCTCTCTTCCTCTGGAGCCGCTGAGCTCGGCAGCACTTCAAGCGGACTCGAGCGCCACGCGGTGGAATCTCGAGCCAACCACAGAGGATCACTTTGCAATTTGCAAGCAGCCGCACCCACCTCCGACGATCTTCGCCCTCCGTCGCGTCGTCCGTCGTCCCCTCCTCTCCCCCCAGTTCCTCTCCGTCTCCTCCGTCAACATGCCAGGAGACTTCGCGCCGTTCCGCGCCAAGATGCAGGGCGCCGGCCTCAGCGACGCC
>JAADWY010000070.1:0-78443 GCA_023336355.1 Pythium dissotocum | reverse complement strand
CAACACTTACCTCCCCCTTGCGATGGCTTCCGGGATTGCAGTGGATTGGTCGTGACAACCTCCGCTCCATCCGAGCTACACACTCAGCAGATTCCATGGCTGGATACCGCGCACGACACCACACTAATTCGAAAATGCTTCATGGTGGCCACAGATGTGTTAGCTGTGGGGATGCGTAGCCAATATCACGCCACTGCCGGGCAATCGCGGCGGAACCGCTCGAACAGAGACTGAGCACAACGTGAAAGGCATCACTTCTGCCGAGATTTTTGATGAGCATGGCGTTCTTTGCAGCGTTTTTTCTCGTTGCTTTGCGATTGATTGCACGCTGACCTCGATTCATTTGGCCTTCCACGTACTTATCACCAGTAGATTACGCACCTAGCCAATAGATGACGAATATACTCAAAAGAAGCAAGGCCCAGTGCGCCGATTCCCCACCAGACGTACATAGCCAGTCCACTTTCAAAAGTCGCTTCCTGAAAATGGACACAGATGCCGATCGTGTAAAAAATGCCCGTTCGAGGGCCTGATTTTCAGCAGGTCTTGATAACACCCTCGAAGGTGTAAAATTTACACGGTCGTTCGCGAAAGGGTTAATGCAAGTCTAAGCAGTGTGATGAACACCAAAACACACTCTGAATGGAAGTGCAAGGAGATGCATGTGTATATTGGAGACTGTTATCTACCGTGTTTGGACTGCTCTTAATCGCGCCCTTGAGGTACGCACGACGAACCGCGTTGGCAAGCTGTTCGACACCCATGTCGTCCTCGCTCTCATCTGCAAATCGAACACACCAGACAAACACACCGTCGTTCTCGCAAACAGAGATCACCAAACCCGCGAGGTGCTCTGTCACTTCTAGATCGTTCCTCTCGACGAGCGCCCAGCGAAGGGGGCGACAAGGCGATTGGACGAAAAGGGCCATCAATCGCTGGACTGCGAAGAAATCGTCGCCTCTATCTCGCTGAAGCCCTCCTCCACTCGGGTGCCGTGGTCGACCTGGCGCACGTCGCACGGGGATACGCGCTAAGGCAACGTCCAAATCGGACTGATCGAAGATGTGGAACGTGGCAACAACGTGCGAGTACAACCAACCGGTCTGTTTAAAGTTCTTGCACCTACACGATGCATTGGCATGCGAATTCAACGTACCACAACAAAAGACGGGCAATAGACATCAGAACAGAATTCAAGATGATGAATGGGGGCCTGTGTACCTCTGCCAATGGCCATGATGGCAACGAACGCATTCTCACGCTCGCGAAGTGACGCCGCAACTTAAACATGGTGCAGCGACAGAAAGGCGAACTTGCTGGCCAAGCTCTCTTCTCTCACCATCGTAGCTCGGCTTTTAAAGAGATAGCCACACAGTTGACGCAGGTTGTTCTTCACGTTGACGCGACGATAGTTGCCGTCACTGCTCACGAGCTGCTGCGCTTTCACGAGGATCTCGGCAGGAAGCGGTCCTACCAGCAGCGACGGTGTTAGAAATCTGAACCACAGCAAAACAGGAACAACCACCAGGATACTAACCTTCACAGTAGTATCGGAGATTTTCAGAGGTGAGCGTCACGCGGTGTGTTGGAGGATACGCGAAATTACTACGCCAAGCACGATGGCTGTTGGCGCGCGCTTGTTGTCGTTTGTCAGCAACTTAATCGTCGCATGGTGCGACTCGATGGCTTGTTGACTTGGCAGCACACCAGAAATCGGTGTCGATCCGATGAACCATCTACACCACAAGTCACTGCAATAGATAGATCGGGACCATGCAGCATACTCACCTTTCCCACACGCATCCCATCGCCCGAAATCATTTAGACAATGATCTTGAACTGCTCCAGCGACCGCGCGCTGTGCATCATGCCGACGCGGGCGGGCCTTGATAGCATCGTCGTAAAATGTTCTCACCTTGGGCGCGTGGCTTGCTTCGGGCTTGGCGTGCGAGGTGAGGCCAACAAGTCGCAACTACCGCCGTCGGCCAATTGACTAAAACTGCTTTGGCAATTGCGGGAGCGTGGTCCACGCAGCCTACCGCGACGTTGACATTGATATCGAAGAAAATCCTCGCACGTTCTCGAATAGCCCGAAACATACTCGAATACGAATTCTCGCTCTCGGTCTTGACGAACATGTACACCCAGGGGCGAAAACGATGAACGTGTGACGGACTGCTGAACTCGACACTCTCGCTGCCGCAGTCGACAAGCGTCCACCCTCCAAAGTGGATTTTGTAGGTTCCATCCGCGGTGCAGAGGAGTTGGGGGCTTGTTGAATGACTGCGCGCGCCACGTTTCCGAACACGGCCCGACTGGAGATCACGAGACCGAACGAGTCCGTACCATCGCCCACAGGATGATGGATGATCGAACGCGTCGAGGACGATCAGGTCGTGCGCAGAGACAAATCGATCGACACTATATGATTGGTGGAAATGCGTCAATTAGTGCATAGGGTAAATCAGTTTCAACCTATCCCTACTTTACAAACCTACCACGTTCGAAATAGTGCGCTATCATTGGTCAAATATCGCCGGATCGACTGTTTGGGCGATTCGGTGGGGTGATTGTTTTCACCCGATTTGGAAAGTTGAAGTAAAACGCACAATACTGACACTAACGATGTGATTGTCCTCCTTTTTGTTGGCATAGTTCGCATCGGTATGGTCTACCGGCTCAGTCAACTGCTCTTGGGAGACCAACATAAGTTCGTTATCTTGCCAAGATACCTGAACACCTTGAGTGTTGTCGTTCCGAGGGTGGAGCATCTTCAACTTGGTTTGTTAGGAAACCTTGGGTTAAATCAGTCACCTGCGACACAGTTTCCCTCGGCAACGTATCTGACGGGAGAGTGTACAACATAATTGTTGTATCATCAACGGGAATTTAAGACTCATCAGATGCAGGCGCTGCCGAAGGAGACGAATCTGGCGATGAGCCGAAAAGCAGATTGCCGATCTCAGATGAACCTCGGAATCGGCGACGTCAGGCTCCTGGGGTGCATCTAGGTGTCCATCACGAATACTCGTTTTGAAGATCGTCCTCTACTCAACAAAGATGCCCGCGATGAGCGCTGCTGTACTCGTGTCAAGTAGTGGGTAGAAAACGTAGCGACAAGACAACTACATGGATGAAAATGGGGACTTTCATCAAATGCGTTGTGTTCTCCTAGTGATGTTCGTAGCCTTTGCCAGTACAGGTAGGCTATCCCACAGTTTGGTAAGTGTTTGATTCTAGAGATGATCAGCATTGTTTTATCTCTACATTTTGAGGCCTCATCTCCATTGGTTTGGGTTTCTCGCTACGCCTGCGGCTTCTGCTTGCTTGGTTCAGCTGTGTGAGTACGTCTCGTGGCTTCTCCCAAATTTTCATTGTTCTCAACTCCATGAACCTGTGCCCCTCCAAGTACGTCCATCACAATCCCAAACCACCCCCTCACATTGGCGACTGTTTTACAACATGATGGTCACAGCAAATGCGCATTCTCACGGACGACTTGCGCTATCGTATTACAATCGACGTGGCGAAGGGGGCTGCGTACCGGAGAAATTGAACGGCTACCTAATGATCGCATCCCCCCTGGCTGGCGACGCCGGTCTTGCGACAGATGAGGTCAACTTTGGCGCACTCACCGCCGCTGCGTGTGCGCAGCACATGAATCCGGCAATTGAAACGTTTCTAAAACTAGATCAGGAGGTGTTCAAACTTTTTCGCCGCCTTGTCCTTCGTCGGCACAAGCTAGATACGACAGTAGTTGATCTTGTGGTCGGTGAAGTTGATCAGAAACTGGTTTCCTCCCCTATCGTCCTTGAGCTCACTCAAAGGCGCACTTGACGTTGTGCTGACCACCACCGTTGCCACCGTTGCCGCATTTGACCTTGTTACCACACTGCTGCCCCCGTGTGGCGCAGAGCAACCACGAGTGAGGTGGCCGATCTCACCAGAGTTTGAGAGCGCCGTGTCTCGCTGACTGCATTCGCGATCTCTCTTCCAGTCTCTGAGCCAGTGTCCGCCTCTTCTTCGAGGGCTTGGACGAAGGTGACCAGCTCCGCAGCGATGATCATTCCACAACCGGCCACGCTTCTTGTGTTCCGAACGATGCCTAATCACTAGCTTCCGTGAGAAGACGATCTTGTACACACCCACAATCCGGTCCATTGCATACCCCAGCGTTGTTGCAATACTCCACCAGTCATCAATCCACTGAGGGAGAGCGAGATGCCTTGCTTCGCATGGGCCCACCAAGACACGACACCTTGTAGATCTCTGGACAGCGTGAACTACATCCTTGCTTGGCCAGATCAATCTTGGCCAAAAATTGGCTCCCCATTGCACAAACCCAGCTGTCAGCTTCTTGTTGGTCTCGCTGTCGTCGAATGGCTCGCTGGTGATCTCTTTCTTGACTGACCGCGGGCACGCGGTCGGGATCCAGCATCCTCATGTCGGCGTGAGTCATGCGAAGCTGCTGCTGGCCCAGCGACGGCGGTGTCACATAGCCTTACTGCGCGTCTCCATAGATCTAGCGCCTGGGCGTCCCATGCACGCACCCAGAGCACAGTTCCCAGCGACGGCCATGTTCAATTCTTTCGAGCTACGACGTGATCTTCGCCAGCTCTGAGAGCATGTCAGTGTTAGGCATTGATTCAACCAGGCTCTCATCGGTGTCTTCATCATGCACTTCCTCTTCCCCTGACGCGTCGCTCGGTCGATCGACGAGCATCCGCTGGCGGTTCCACCGCGTTGGCCTCGCCCACGTAGTCAACAGTCGTCCCTCCACCCCATCAAAGACTTCACCCGTGGTTGGACTCATATCCTGTTGAAAGGTTGTTCACAAAGTTGCTGAAATGTTCAAATGTTGTTTCAACGTTAGCTGCCGCAGGGCGACCCCCCCCCACACACACACACACTAGCACGCTTATCGTCCACTCATTTTCCTCAAGCGTGCCCACCCCTCGTCCGTTCCTATTCTGCCTAGGCTTGGTCGTTCCTGTTCTGCTTGGCGTCCTTTCACGTGCCGGCGTCGGGTCGGGTCGGGTCGACTAGAGCCATGACTCATGCGTTGGCCGCTGGACAGCCCATTTCCAACAGGAGATGCTCCAATAGCGTTCATCTTACAGTGATACTCATCGAATGTGCCTGCAGGCGTGCCCAACGACGAGTCCAAGCCCAACCAATCTATACTGTATTACCTGGAGCTCTTGGAATCTGCGACATGATATCGTAATGCGGTAACGGTACTGGTATAGTTGTTGCTCTAAACCAGTATTAGCATTCGCATTCATGGAGGTCTACTGTTCGAGTGATCACAGTACAACCTTCATCATCGTGGAAGCTGCCTGCGAACGAGCACATGAGCCAGCTCACCACAATGCGCACTATCGACAGGTGCGTCTCATGACCCCGTTTCGCGCGCAATGAGGGCGAATCGGCGGATGATACGGGGCTGGTGGCATGGATCTGACGTTTGGTTCCTTCTTGTGATTTAGTGACAGTGACAGCGACGACAACATCCCGCTCTCGAAGCTTCGCGGCGACAGTGCCGTGAAGCGCGAGGCCGTCGCCGTGAAGGCGGAGCCGGTGGTCAAGAGCGAGGCTGGCGCGTCGAATGGCGCTGTGAAGCGCGAGTCAGTGACGGCTGCAAGCGGCAGCGACAGCGACGACAACGTGCCCATCAGCAGTCTGGCCAAGCGCATGAAGGTGGAGCCGATCGCGACCGCGCGCCAGCCATCGCGCGCGGCGACAACGAAGCGCCCCGCGCCGTCAGCGAGCAAGAAGAAGCGTATGAAGATTAAGTTCAAGCAGCAGGAGTGCACAGAGGAGCTGTACGGCACGCTCAAGGGACGACTGGTGCAGGAGCTGCTGTGTCGGTGGTGGTACGTGATCGAGTGGCCGCCCGCCGACATGAAGGCGCCGAACCTGAATGGACTGCAGGAGCTGGACGGCTTCCACGGCACATACATCCGCGTCAAAGGCGACGACATGGGCTCTATCGTGGAGACGCGGGTGCAGACGGGCAAGCCGTCGTTCATCCACTTCTTCGCAATGCCGTCGGCGGAGATCCAGAAACTGCTCGTCAAGGTTGGTGTTTGTTGGTTGGCAGTACGGACGTGGCTGGGAAAATGGACTCATGGATGACTGTGAAATGGTGCGATCCGAAGGCGTACGAGAAGCAAATGGAGGTGCTCAAGGAGCACGAGGTGTGTGGAGGAAGTGGCTGTGTGGAGGTAAACCCGCAGTAGAACTCACTGATGGATGCACGTGAACTGTAGGGACCAGACGCGCCATTGCTCAAGGAGCTCAAATCGGCGCTTTCGTCTGCATCAAAGATCGATGCTGGGAAGGCTGACCGAAGCGTGACCAAGATCCTGAAGAAGTACAAGGAGCTCGCCGATCAGATCCAGGAGATCCAAGACAAGGCGACACAGGACGAGAACACAGCCACGGAGGAGGAAGACGACGCAATCGGAGCGGACGACGACGACGAAGATGAGGACGACGACGTGGGAATGGAGATGGCGGCTGACGACAGCGCCGAAGACGACGAGTAGCTCCACGCTAGTCAACATACCAGCAGATACACGTGACCAATAAATGACTTCGTCTACTGAAATGAGGAGGCTCCCAGGCATCAGTTGAAGTTTCTATCCATTCCTACAGCGGACAGGCAGACACATCGGGCTTGCAAATCTACCCGTCCACGGGTGCGAAGGCAAGTGCTGCTACTTTGATGAGTGGCGGAAAAGAGAGAAGGTGACGTTGTACGACAATGACACAGCTGAACCACAACACTGTAACGGCGGCTTGGAGTGCTGCTTCAAACAAAATGGGATCGAATGATGTACGGGTACGGTGGGTAGTTAATGTATTCAGAGAAAAACAACACGAGGCGGAGCTATCTATTCCTCGCTCTTCTTCTTCTTCTTCTTCTTTTTCTTGTCCTTCTTGTCGTCCGAGTCGTCCTCAGCCTCGACCTCCTTCTTCTTCTCCTTCTTGGCCTTCTTCTTCTTTGGCTTCTCCTCCTCATCCTCGTCGTCCGAGGCCTCCTTCTTCACAAGCTCCTCCTCGGTCTTGCGCTTCTTGGCGACGGTGATGTCGGCCTCAGCGTTGTAGTTCTTGGTGCCCTCAGCCTTGACGTACTTCTTGGCCTCGTTCTTGGTCTTGCCCTTGCCGCTGATCGCGCCGGTCAGGCCGTTCTCAAGCTGGCGCACGCGAGCCTCCACCTTGGCGCGGTTGTCGAAGCCGATCGTGGCCTCAGCGGCGTCGCCCAGAGCGTCGACACGCACTGCGAGCGCGGTCTTGGCAGCCAAGACTCGCGAGATCTTACCCTTGAACTTTGGCGCAGTCTGGCCAATGAGCGAGGCGTGGTAGATGAGACCGTACTTCGGGGTGTCGTGCTTGGTCTTGAGCGCGCGGAAGAGAGCCTTCTCGGCACCGAGGATCTGCACGGTAGACGCCGGGTGCTTAGCCAGGTTCATCAGGCTGCCGGCGTGGGCGATGAGACGAGCACCGACAAGCTCACCGACCATGACCGTGAGGTTAGGAGCGATGGCGTTCATGCGGTTCTTCAGGTAGTCGAAGAGCTGCGCACGGTACTCCGTGAGCGAGATGACCTGGTCGCAGAGCGACGAGATGTTGGTCACGTCCTCCTCCGAGATGTCCGTGCCCATCGACACCTCGCACACCTCGCGCATCGAGGCCTCAACGTCCTCCGACAGGATGTCCGAGAAGTCGAGGTTCTTGACCTGCGTGCGCATGCCCATCTTGAGCACACACTTGGCGTACTGGAGATTGTCCGTCACGATCTTGCCCATCTCCGGGAAGTGCCAGCCGAACCACTCACGCACACGCATCGAGTACGTGTTGATCTCCTTGTCCAGCTCGTCGAGCAGTCCGATGGCCTGGACGATCATGGTGTCGACCTTGTCGGCGCTGAACTTGAGCTTGTAGCGCGAGAGCGAGTGCGACAGACCGAGCGTCATCGACTTGAGGTCCTCGTCCTCAAGGCCCGAGATCAGCGAGTTCATGTTGGCACGCACGCCACGCATGAGCTCGTTCACGGCCGCATCGTGGATGCACTGGATGCCGAGCTTCTCCTTGATCATGCTGCCGAGCGCCTTATCGGAGACCGCGAGCTTGTCCTTGAGACCAGCGTCGACGACGTTCTTCTTCAGGAACTTCTTCAGCGCCTTGCCGACCTTGCCATCGACCATGTCGGTGGCCGCGGCCACGGCCTCAGTCGTGTCCTTGAACGCATTGAAGCCCTTGAGCTTAAGCACGGAGTTGGCCTTCTCAGGGGTGGCGAAGTGCTTGAACACATCGTCGGCGTTGGCGAGCTTGGACTCGTCCTGCACCTTGAAGAGCGCGTGGCCCGCCGCGGTTTCAAAGAGCACGAGCATCTTGAATCCTCCTTGGCGTTTGCTGCGGAAATATTCGATTCTGAACGCCGCTTTTGTGCCGACTGGCTGGCCATCGCGCCTCCACACCAACCAGCTTCCGTGTAACCAATAAACCTGTCCAAATCGATATCGCCCTCTGGCAGGGGAGCTCGTGGGCACCAGTTGCCGCCATCGATTGGCGGGCACGCGGACTTCTTTTCTGCCAATCATACACCTCCAAATAGTGCCATTGGTTAAAATGCGTCTCCCAGTCACTGGTGGAGGCTGAGCTCTTGGGGTGAACAGCTTGCTCTGGGCGTCCCGATCTGCTACTGTTGCAAAGTTCCTCTCGTACAAGTAAGTGGCGTCTCGTGCTTTCAGCTCTCTACCGACCCGCGCTGCCCACGCGACGCTGCTTCACGAGCGGTGGTGTCGTGTGAATGGCTCCTCTTCGGAGGTGTCGCAGTCGCCTGCGTGAACATAGCTTCCCAGTGTTCCGTGAAAATGACGTTTTTGTTCTCTATTGAGAACCGAGACTGTCCTGTGCGATGAGCGGGTTGCGTCCGGTGACGGTGGCGCCGCGTTCAACCCTTCGCGGGACTTGAGCGTGGTTGCTGCTCTGTTGCTGTAGAGCTCCTGACGTGTACGGTGGTACAGACGTGTTCTTAATTATGTTGTGTGCTTGCGCTAGACTACAACAAACATGGCTGAATACGACGCTCCTCGTGGTGTTACCGTCCGCGACGTGAAGCCTGCGGACTTCATCAAGGCTTACGCCGAGCACCTGAAGCGCTCGGGTAAGATGGAACTCCCAAGCTGGTGGGACGTCGTCAAGACGGCCTCGTTCAAGGAGTTCTCGCCTGCCGACCCTGACTGGTACTACATCCGTGCCGCCTCGATTGCCCGCAAGGTCTACCTGAAGCAGTACACCGGTATCGGAGCCCTCAAGAAGGCCTACGGTGGCGCTGCCCGCCGTGGTGTCCACCGCCAGCACTTCCAGGAGGCCTCGGGCGGTCTCATCCGTCACATCCTTCAGCAGCTTGAGGAGATGAAGGTCGTTGAGAAGTGCGAGGAGGGTGTCAAGAAGGGTGGTCGCCGCATCTCGAGCCACGGCCAGCAGGACCTTGACCGCATTGCCGGCCAGGTCGCTCACCAGTAAACGTAGTTTTGTTTTTTCTTGTACCAAGATGAGACGAACTATTTGCAATTCAATTCCCTAGTCAAAGCCCTGGGGCATTCAATTGGTCATGTTACGTTGTTCCAATTATGTGTTGTATATGCGTCAAGTCTACAGATATCTTCGCGCCAGTGTCTTGACACGCGCGTCAAACACCTCGGATGTTACTGGGGTGTCGTACTCGTAGAACGGGTTCATCAGCAGCTTCGCACAAACAAAAACAATTTGAGTAGGCCTCGTAACGAAGAATGAGTAGCTCCATCGCCGTGACCTCACCTTCAGATACAGCTCGTGGACCTCGTGAAAGAACGCCTTGATCGTGTCTTCGTTGCGGCTCTCGTGAAGCAGTAGGAATTTGACGTTGGTGGCCGTCACAAACGCCGACACAAACTGGTCGTTAAACTTGTCCACGACCTTGAGCGCCATGGCCTGCGTGGTCCACATCATCTCGTCCACCAGATCCAGCGCCGAGTGCAGTAGGAACTCGTCTACGTGCGCGCTCTCCTCTTTGCGCGACTTCATCTCCATCTTGTACAGCGGCTCCTTCGAGCCCACGAGCACGAACATCGACATCTTCGCGCGTTTTCCTTCGATATCCTTTGCTTTGCGAAGGCCAAGAGCAAGAGGTCCAGGGTGAGGATCTGGATCCGATCAGATTGGGAAGGTCCATATGGATCACTTGTGTGGACCTGCTCTCCTCAAACGGGTGGGTTTTCATTTCAGTCACTTGAGAAACCCGTTCTAGAATTGTCACTATATTCAGAACCCTCGACTAAGTGACTCCTCCTGAGTCGTGTCCCACTCTCCCTGTCTCCGCTGAGTCCGAGACCGAATGGATGACGGTGACGCGTCTGTGCTCGACCCACAATGCTTGATTTGCCAAACAGCAACTTGTGCACGTAGCCGACGCCTGGGAGAGGCATCGGCGGCTGGTGCCCATCTCACCTTCCTTCGAAGAGGCCGTTGCATGGCTTCGCCACCTCCACCACCAACACGCAAACGCGCATTGAGAAAAGAACCCTCTACCCCTCACACCTCCATTTGAGTGAGGATGGTTGACGCGCTCGTGCACCACCAACACGACGTTGGCCACGACGACCACCAGACGACGCAGACGCTGTTACTCACCAAGCGCCTGGGTGTGGACGTTGCTGCCGCGGCGGCCGCGTCCTTTGGCGTGTCGCCCTTCATCACGATCGTGGATCGGTCGATCATCGAGAACGCCAGTGGCGCGCGCCAACTCACCACCGGCCTGAAAGAGCTCTCGGTCCAATTCCTGCAGAACCCGTTCCAGTTCGTGCGGCGACGAGAGTTTCTGCTCGTATTCGGTCTCTACAGCGCCACGTACGCCAGTGCAAATGCGATCGACACGATCTGCGATGCCACCGAGACGGACAACCAAATGCCCAAGTTCCTGGGTACAACCGCCGTGAACATGACGCTGTGTATCGCGAAGGACCGTGCGTTCACGCAAATGTTTGGTGTGATCGCGCCTGCCGCGTTTCCGCTAGCGTCCATCGGACTCTTTGCTATTCGAGATTCGCTGACCGTGGCTGCGTCGTTCAATGCACCGAAGATCGTGGCCAAGGAGCTCCAGGAGAAGACCGGCATGGACAAGTCGCGCTCAGCCACTGTCGCCCAGTTGGGCAGTCCAGCCGTCGTGCAGTTCATCTCCACGCCGCTGCACCTGCTAGGCTTGGATCTGTACAACAACCGAGGCTCCACAGCACTGCAGCGCACGCGCTTCCTGCAGCGCGAGTACATCAAGTCAGTCGTCGCTCGAATCGCTCGAATCGGCCCAGCGTTCGGCATCGGTGGCGTCGGCAACTCGTACTGCCGCGAGCGCCTACGGACGGCGCTGTCCGTGTAAGGCGCCGTGGCCACCAATTTACAGAACGCGCTTCATGCGCTTCCATTCCTACGACACAACTACGTGCCGTCTAATCTTGTGAATCCAATGGAATGATTCGCTTGCTTTCCCGTATCGATGTCATCAGTCCTTCACTTGGTGCAACTTGCTGACTGAACCTCTTCGATAAATGACGACGTGTCGCTAACTTATTTGAGTACTGGTAGCATCACCCATTGGGGAAACAATGGCGGACGTCTCAGGTGTTGCATCGCCGAAGGCGAGCGGATCCAGCGGTGACAATGCGGAGGATACACCGGCGGCGACGCGCTTCTTCCAGGTGCGAGGCAAGGTACAGAACGTGATGTTCCGCCAGACGGTGATCCGCGCGATGCTCAAGCGCGAGCTCACAGGCGGCGCCACAAACGACAAGAGCGACAAGAAGCTGGTCCACGTGACGCTTCACGGACCCTCCGAGACGATTGATGAGCTCGTCGAGACGATCGGAAGCGGCACGGACCTGAACGACTGGGGCGCCAAGGCAAGTGAAGTCAAGGAGGTGACCAAGGCCCAGGGAAAGAGCCTCTCGAGCCACCAGGTCACGACGGGTAATGTGGATACGAAGAAGTGGAACCCCAACTGCACGATGTTTATCTGAGGCAAAGTGGAGGTAATACCACAGGGCATTGTAGGCTAAGAAGCATGCATTACGTTCTATCATATTGTGACCACGTTTCTCTTTCATACAACTAGAGGAAAAGAGGGACCGCGACTGATCCCCGGCTAAAAGACGCGCTGAGCTTAATCGTCGTCACTGTCCTCCGCACGCTGCTGGCCGCCACCGAACATGCCTGACAAGATCTGCGATGGGTCCTGTGTGCCGAGCTCTTCCTGGGCCTTCTTGAATTCCTCCGGATCTGTAAGATTGGCATTAGGACTCCGTCAGTTGAAGTGATTTTCAGTCACGCAACAGCAAACGCGCGCGTACCCATCATGGCCTCCGACAACTTCGGCATGATGTACAGCAGACCGATCGGCACGATCACCGTCAGGAACGACGGGTTCATGATGAGAGACAAGATGCTGAACTTTTCACGCTCTTCAAAGTACTCGAAGTCAGCGACTGGCTCAACGGCCAATGGGTACTCAGCACGGGCCTTGGGAGCACCTATAATCACCGCAAACTGCGTTAGATCCAATTAGCAAACGACCAGTGGAGCCTCACTAGTGCGCACCTGGGTATTGGTATTCGATCGCGCGGATCACGCCGTCGGCAGCGACATCCACCTTGAACTGGCTGAAGAGCTGGTCCTCCGACGGGATGTCGACCACGTAGCGGCCTGGTACAACGTCACGGAAGACGAACTCTCCCGTCGTGCGCGAGTACGTGACCTGTTCGCCGCCGTTGAGCAGAATGCGGAAAGGAGGGACCTTCTCGGCCTCGCCGAGGAACACGGTGCCGCGGATCTCGAAGGCACTGATAGGATCAAGAGAGGAAGACCGTCAGAACAGACGCAACGCAATCGATGCGCAAGGGACGCAGATGACATACGCAGTGCTGCCCACGAGAAGCGCCGCGAGCGCGAGCGTCGCAGTGCGCATGAGTCCCAGCATCGTCGCTCTGGGGAGTTGCGTTGGCGTTGTGTGGGAGACTGCCGAGGGAACACGTTACTGTGATGTGATGGACCTCCCCTGTGCCACACCACCACCACCTGAATTAGGAACAGGAACTAAAATAGGTTTCAGATAGACTGGCGAGCTCCTTGAAGATGCCGATCTTCTCTGCACAAACGGTTTGCGCAGAAATCGAAGCAGAACGCGGAGAAGCCGAGTTGACGACGGCCACGCGTGCACGCATACGACTCAAGAGCTAAAGAAGCCAAGCAGCCACCGAACATGGGACTGTTCTACGCGGAGGGCTCCAAGACCACGGTGATCTCGGATGCGAAGCTGCGCCAGATCGTGCTGAGCGCATTGAAACAGCAGGAGACGGCCCGAGGCGCCAAGTACGCGCGCGCTGCGATCGTGCCGCCCGACTTCACACGCTTCCACTCGTTCGTTCTGCCGCAGAGTTTTATAGTGGTGTGTTTACTCAACTGACGTCTTTGTGATGGTGTTTTGTAGCAAGGCGGGCATAACCTCGCAGTACGCGTACGAGTACCTGAAGGATGCGGTGACCGATGTTCTTCCTGCACTGGGTACCCACGCACCAATGACAAACGAAGAGATCTCTAAGGTATTTGCTGTTCGTATCCTACCTATGATACCCTTCTCACTAACAGCTCCGCTATTAGATGTTCGGTCCGATTCCGAAAGACCTCTTCCGTGTCCACGACTGGAGGTGAGCTCTGAATGATACTGGTAGTACCGTAGCTTCGATTGTCCCTCAACGTATAATGCTCCTGATGCTAGAAACGACGTCGAAACCATCGGTCATGTACCTGCGGAGCTTGTGCGTGAGGCGAGTGACGGCAAGGTGAATGAGCCGTGGCCGGCTCAGCTGAATACACTGGTATGTGGAGAGCTTTCGTGAGGTATGCCAACCTAGTCTCACCTATTACGACGTCATTTTGCTCAGCTCTGGACAGGCAAGCACGACCTCATCCTGTCCATCGGCCAAGTTGTTCCCCACGAAGTCATGGGCATGGCGAACTACAACAAGAACATCTTCGTGGGCACCGGAGGCAGCGAAGCCATCAACTTCTCGCACTTCGTCGGCGCCGTTTACGGCATGGAACGTATGATGGGACGCGCTGACAACCCATTGCGTCGCATCCTCAACTATGCATCGACGCACTTCACCAACCACTTGCCCATCGTGTACATCCAGACCGTGATTGGCCGTGACCCTGCAACCGGCGGCCTCGTGACGCGTGGTGTGTTTATCGGAGACGACGAAGAGTGTTTTCTCAAGGCCGCTGAGCTGTCGCTGGAAGTAAATTTCCAGTTGCTGGACGCACCTCTCGACAAAGTGGTCGTGTACTTGGACCCGGAGGAGTTCAAGTCGACGTGGCTCGGCAACAAGAGCATCTATCGCACGCGCATGGCCATCGCGGACGATGGAGAGTTGGTCGTGCTGGCGCCGGCTGTCCACACTTTTGGTGAGGATGCTCGTATCGATGAGCTCATCCGCAAATATGGATACCGCACGACGCCTGTACGTTTGTTTCCTTCCCCTTTAGTAGCACGCGAAGCTGACGATGTGCCTGTTGTGTCGAGTAGGAAGTGCTCGCCCATCTCAGTGCCAACCGCGATCTCATGAAGAACCTCAGTGCGGCCGCTCACCTGATCCACGGATCCTCGGAAGGACGCTTCAAGATCACGTACTGCCCTGGCAAACTCTCACGAGAAGAAGTGGAGGGTGTGGGGTT
Source organism: Pythium dissotocum (assembly GCA_023336355.1). Taxonomy (NCBI): domain Eukaryota; phylum Oomycota; class Peronosporomycetes; order Pythiales; family Pythiaceae; genus Pythium; species Pythium dissotocum. Next base: position 63,668 of record JAADWY010000070.1, on the reverse strand, counting down.
CGCCTACGGCGATCTCAAGTCCATGGCAGAGCGCTATCAGCGTCCAGGGATTCAGGATGGATGGAACGAGACCCTAGACGGTGAGAAGTTTTTCTACATCTCGAACCCGGCGCTGGGTCTGTGGGCGTTCCGTGGCCGCTTCGAGGGCTCGTCGGTCGCCTCACCTCCTACGGGTGACGCAGCCAAGGAGACGAAACTAGCGCAGAGCGATGCGGGACAGCCGTCAGTCGACGCGGGCGTGGGTGGCGGTCCGTTCAAGCAGCAGAAGGTGACGTAGACAGCGCTGCAATGCACGCTTGTACGAACGTTGAAGTCGACGTCAGAAATGGCATTTGCGCACGATGTTTTCGATGGTGATGTTGCTTTTTATCAACGACAGTATAAGTTCACTTGCCCACGGGTGTCTGTGAGGGTGTGGTATGTGTGTGGGTGAGGGTCTCTTGTAAGGTCGGGCTCCATGGTCAATTCACAGGTGATCTATCCTACTCCTGAAAAAGGGTTCAGCATGAGAATTTGTCAGCAACCATTCTAGAAAACTAACAATTTTGTGGGGTTGAAGCAAAGACGCACCTTGTTGTAGCCCTTGAACTCTCGCCAGCACTTCTCCATGGCGAGCTGCTCCTTGCGCACCTCGTCGGTCTGGTGCCAGTTCTTCTTCAGCGCCGTCTTGTACGCCGAGTAAGTCTCACCGCAGTGCGTTTCCAAGTCCTTCAGGCTGTTCATGATATAATCACAGGTATCCCACATCAGTCGTCACGCCTCTTCATCTTCATCTCCAAACGGCAGCCCTGTGAGAGCAGCGGGGGGCGTGACGTACACCTTGAGCACGCAGGCAGTGACCTTCTCGCCCTGCGGCAGACACGCGCGCGGGTCCTGGTCCTTCTCTTTGCAGCGCAGGAACGCGAGGTTCTCATCCGCGCACTCGTAGCCGAATACGCGCGCGGCGCACGTCAGGCTCGTGTTGTCCGTCGACGGCAGCGAAGAGCTCTTGGCGTCGGCCATGGTGTTGCGTAAGAGTCGATTCCGCTGGTCTTGTTCGCGTTGCTGGCAGTACGCACGCAACGAGAGGTCCCGACGGATCTCCAACACTAAAGTGTCGCCTACGGTAAGGCTTCTGCTGGACCAAAAAGAGGTTGACAAAAAGTGAGTACAGAGCTTAACGACACCAGAAACTCTAAATCTAGTACATATCGACAAGGTCGTGTCCCACTAAGTTAACTCGCCTAAAGCCCCGCGGCATCGAATTCCCACTGCGCGCGCACGCTGCCGCCGCCCGCGGCGTTTGCCTGCTCCTCGGCCTCCAGGACTTCCTCCATTGACGCTCGCTTCATGTGTGGCTGGTCGCGCTCCTTGTCCTTATCCTAGAGTCAAAAAGGCGCAATTAGCATCCCGAGAGCGTTACGACAGCACAAATCCGCTTTCGCAACGCACCAACTCTCCAAGAAGTACAATGTTGTCGCCACTGCAACAATCAAAACGTTCGTTAAACGTAGCTGGTCAAATGGAGACGTCATACACAAGCCCGCTACGCACCGAATGATGTTCAGGCCCAGTTCGATATCGCAAAAAAGCCCACCAGCAACATGGCGCTCGTATGTGTCTTCCAAGATAATGTTCGCTGCAAATTAGAGTTTGACATGTGAGACTGTATTCAAGCATAATGGTAGCGCAGATGAAATGAATGAAGGGACGTACAGTACTGGTCAAAGCTTCGGACAAAGCCCACCAAGTGCCGGCCATCGCGCAGCACCACAAGGATCTTCTCTACAAAACGAACCACGGCGCGTCATCAGAATTGGGCAGTCACACAATGAGACCGAACACACAGCTGGAACACTCACTGTCGAGCTGGTCGATGAGACTGATGTTGCCAGGAAGGAAGCCGCTCATGATGGCTCGCACGCAGTCGCTCGGTCACTCGATGATCGCTTTGCTTTGGCTTCCGTGTCGAGCAGCTCACTTGTTTTATCGTCCAATTCATTTTTGAATTGATAGCCGGTATTTGAATTGTGATTTCGAACCAATTCATGGACTGCTCGCGGCTTCCTGTGGAGTTTTTGTGGGGCGGAAACACCATCGTTGAGGAAGCGACCGATTATCGACGACAATGTGGGCGACGCGAGTGATGCGCATGGCTGTGCGCAAGACCTCCACGGGAATCGTGGGTCTTCCTGTGAACCCGAACGCTCGCCAGGACCTCATCTCCATCTACAAGAAGACGCTGAGCGAAGTGCAGGTACGACCTTCATCACGGATACGATGCCGGCCCGCTGGATTTTGGTGGTCCAGGCATCCACTGGATGAAGAGCTCATTTCGATTATGGTGCTATACACTAGGCGATTCCGGAGGGAGCTGCGTACCGCATTGCTGTGGAGAAGATCACCAAGTACCGACTCCAGGTCGTGCAGGACAACGAGGATGTAAGATTCGCAGGGCTTCCTTCACCTGCCGACTGGTGACTGACCCATGACGTTTGAATTGCAGGAGGCCATTATTGAGAAGCAGATCAACTGCGGTCAGCTGGAGGAGCTCATCGAGCAGGCGGAGGACGAGCTCAGCATCTTCCCTGTCTATCTCGGTAAGTTCCATCGGTAGTAGGACGCATCGTGGCCACCATCTCATCTAGTGCAATGTGCGATTTACAGAGAACAAGCTGTGGGAACCGCCAGTCAAGTCGGCCTAAGTCGCTACTATAAACGGTCTAGGGACGGATCACAATCAAGATGCATCTACCCCCAGCAGTAACGCGGTTCTTGTCAAATACAAACATACAATCCATTGAGTAGTGGTGAAAAATGATGTCTTCGGGGCTCTAATAACGAAACTAGCTTCGGATCTTGCGACTGCGCGTGAGGTTCGACTTGATACCGGTGGTCTCGCCGCCGTATCGGCCGGCTTCGCCCACACGCACGTCGCGCACTTGGCCTTTTCGTCGGATGACAGCCTTGCGGTACTGCAGACGCTTCTTGACACGCGGGTTGCGGTTGAGCTTGCTCTTGTGCGCCTTGAGGCCCTTGTTCTTGATGATCTCGTACGACGCGCCACGCTTCGATCCGTCGTCCACATCGCTGTCCTCTTCGTCGCTCGAGGCCATGCCTGGCTGCTCGTGCGAGTAGAACTGCTGCTTGGCCTGCATAAGCGCCTGCTTCTCGCGAAGAGCAGCCTCGTAGAACTCCTCGGCTTCCTCCTTCTCGGCCTTGGACACAGAGCCCTTGGCACTCTTCGTCTTCTGCTTCTTCGACCCCTTGGACGTCTCTTCGGCGACTGCTCGCTTGCCCTTGGACGCCGCCTTCGCTTGCTTGCCGCCCATGAACTTGTCGAGTCCATCGTCCACATCTTCCTCTGGGAACTCTTGCGTGAGCAGATCGTGCAGCTGCATGTTCACAGCGTCGTCGACTTCCTGGAGCTTGGTCATCTGCTTCTTCAACGCCAGCAACTGCTGCAGGACGGGGTGATCCGTAACGCTCTTGCCCTCCGCACGCAGCAACAAGTAGAACGAGATGTTGGCCACGTAGTTGAGCATGAGGTTCTGACGCGTTACGAGGTACTGGACACCGCTGTTGTACTCATTCGTGCGCTTGCGCACTTCCTTGAGCTTCAGAATAGCTGGGGTCACAACTTCGTTCAGCTCCTTCATCGTGTTCTCCAGCTCAGCGCTCAAGCCAAGCAGTTCCGGAGCTGTCCTGTCATTTGAGTAAGCACATGTTAGAGATGGAGCAAGCGAGCAAGAAAACCGCATACGCTACGCACTGGTTGACGATGTGGAGCTTGTCCTTCTTGCTCATCTTGGAGAAGTCCTTCTTGACCTGCTCGACCGACGTCTTACCGCCATCATCGGCCAGCATGGAAATATCAGCGAGCTGGTCACCGAGCAGCTCCTCGTCATCCACAGGCTCGGCCGCGTCCTCGTCATCGCTGTCTTCGGCATCATCGGCGTCGTCAGCATCGTCGAAGCCGAAATCCTCATCGTCCATCATCGTGGCCTGCTTGCGCTGCAGCTCAAGCGCGGCGCTCTCTTCATCCTTGGCGACTTCGTCATCACCGTCGAGCTCGAACTCAGCCGTATCAGCCGAGTAGAACGTCTTCTTGGACTTGCCCCACTTCGAGTCCATCTTGCTGATGCGCGTCTTTTCTTCCTCATCGCCGAACTCGTCCACGTCATCGTCACTATCTTCCCCTTCGCCATCTTCTTCTTCTTCGCTCTCGTCTTCGTCGTCACTGCTTCCGAGCTGCAGCACTTCCTCCTCGTCGCCAAAGTCCGAGCCTTCCGACTCAACGTCTTCGCCGTCGTTGTCGTTTTCCGACGGGTCGTCGTGGAACTCAAGCTGCGCGACCTTGTGCTCACGCTCCGCATCCTTGAGTTGGCGCTGCTTGTGGCGCAACTCGGCGCCGCCATCGCCCGTGCGTGCGGTGTGTCTGCTCTTGCGGCCCATGATGCTACCTTTCTGTCGCTTCGCCACCAATTGATGCGCCGTAGCTCTTCACAAACGGCAACCTATGACTGGTTGGGCCAAAACCAACTGATACAAGTTAGCCACTTCACCATGTACGATGTGGCCCACATCAAAATAGGTTACCAAGTGTACCACACCATTTTGATTGGAGGATCACCGGCGTCGGTCGCATCAACAGCTCACCACCGCAACATCCGCACGCAACCACAGGTACGGCGAGCGTGCAATGACGGCCTTCGCCAAGCTTCGTGCGCCAATGGCGCTGGCGACTATGCAGTCACGTCGTGCGTTTGCTGCCCGCCACAGCAGTGCCACTGTGATGGTGATGCGATACGCCTCCAGCACCGCATTGTCGCCTGTGCACCACAACAAAGACAGCAATGCCGTTGCACACAAATTCAAGTGGGCCGAGACGGAGATGCCGCCGCCATCGCCTGGTCGCGGGTACCTCGGCCGCTCCGCCAACTTCGATGTCACGCAGAACAAGGAACAGTACGAGCGCTGGGCGTGGCTTTTCAAGCTGCTCGGCTACATGAACGAAGACGACCGATTGTTCACGGACTCGAACTGCGTGTTCCAGAGCTGCGTGAACCAGACCGCGATCCGCGATTTCTACCGCGCACTGCAGCTCCAACCGAACTTCCGCGGCCAGCAGGCGCTGCTTGTGGCCCACGTGTGGATGGTGCACCGCCGTTTGTCGGAGGAAGGCGAAGAAGGCAAGGTCATGCAGGAACTCATGTTCGATCGCCTCTGGGAAGAAACGGTCGTTCGCATCCGCTACATGAATGTGTCTGAGCTGACCGTGAACAAGCATTTAGCGGAAGTCCAGCAGGTGTGCTTCAATGCCTGCATCGCCTATGATCGTGCCATGAAGGACAGTAGTCCAGCGGCGCTTCAGAACGCCCTCGCGAAGCACTTGCTGGACGATGAGAGCCCGCAGAAGCAGCGCATCGCGTCCAAGTTGGCCGAGTACATCAAGCGCGAGATGAAGAGCCTAGAGAAGGTCGATGCCAAGTATTTGCTCAAGGGCACAATTCCATGGGGGGCAATTATTGAGCCATCGGCCTCCACACCACCGTTGGAACACGATGAAGACTACACGCTGATTGGGGAGAAGGTGGGCAATTGGCGTGCATCGCTCGACAACCGCGGTAAGCTCTACTACTGGAACCTGACGACGCGTTTCTCCGTGTGGGACCGCCCCACAGGCGATGAGCTCAACAAGGGACTGGAGAACTGAGCGAATTGTTGCAACTCTCACGAACTCGGGCAAATGCATATGTGACTAGAATATTGGACACCACGTTGTGCTTTGAGACTTTGTCTGTGTCATTTTCATGGTTTCTCTATTGTTCCGGTGGTGCGTGCGTGCGTCTTTTCTGCGTCGCCTAAGCCTCCGCCTCCTTGGCGCGGCGCTCGCGGTGTTCCTTCATCTTCTGTCGCACGAACGCGTCAGATGCGCGCGCACGCTGCAGATTCTCCGTGCGCACACGAATCTTCTCTTCACGGAAGCACTTGTCCAGTGCGATCTTGGCTTCGTTGCAGGCGCCGAAAAACTTGGCCGACGGGTTCTGCTCGTGGCACTCGTTCAAGGCCATGATGACCTGCGCATACGTAGATGGATACATAGAGATCAGTGTCGTACCCGACACATACGCGTAGCTACAGATTGAGAGCGACGAGTACCTCTTGGCAGTCTGGGTGCTCTCTCTCGAGCGACGGATGCATGCTTAGCGTTGATGACGATCTGCTTCGGAGCTGTTGCGCTTCAGAGTGTGGATGGTGATGTCTGTGGCCGAATTCGACACACACTCCGGTTGATGACTCCAATGACTACCAGGGAGCATTTGTTGGATATTTTTTCGTGATGTGACGCGAAGGTTGCTTGAAGATGTTGCTCGGATTCCAACAGCGGTGGATGGTCATTGGAACGCAACCACACGGAACGCAAAAGCAACAGACAGACAGACACCATGGACCAGGCCGCTAACCTCACGCCAGCGCAGAAGAACGAGATCATCCAGCGAGTATGTAGCTAACGTGGAAGGTGAATATGACTGCTGTACGGTTGCTGATGCTGTGGGTGGATAGGTGCGCTCGGACGTCCAGCAGCAGGCGCTCCAGGAGCTGACGCAGAGCGTCCAGGAGAAGTGCTTCGACAAGTGCATCACCTACGCCAAGGGCAACCTCGACGGCAAGCAGCAGAACTGCCTCGCGCTCTGCATCAACCGATACATCGACACCATGAAGGTCGTGTCGGACACCTTGGTCGAGCGCGGTCCGCAGGTGCGTGCAAGATTGCAAGTGCCGAAGTGCATTGGAATATTGACCATTAATCGGATCGTGGTGTTATGTAGCACTAAGCGATTGCACACTCTCGCCTGTGAATCGATCAACACGATGAAGATGATTACTAGTACTACGTAGTAGAAGCAATGCACTGGAGTGTACGTAGTATATCTGGCGCAGTAGCTCGCGCTGAAAGTACCGCAAGATTGCAACGCACAAGGATCAAGCAAACTTTGGAAGAAAACAAAAAATAAAGATGACTTATCAAATACGAAGCGAACAACACGAGCTGTAGAGCGAAAGCCGTTTGATTCAACGTCAGGGATGTCGAACCGTGGAAATCGCATCCAACTCTAACACAACGCAGAGCTAAATACTAAAGATCACACTCGTTGCCGAGATGCGGGGTGGGCACCGCGCCGGCGAGCGCGTGACGTCATCTTAATAGATAGCGCGTCGAATATTTAGTTGGCGGCGTTCTTGGCGTCGGCCGACTTGGCCAGCTCCGTGAGCGCGAGGTCACCCTCACCCTTGCCACGGATGTAGCCAGCGAGCGCGTAGTTGTCGTTCTCACCGGTGTAGACACCGTTGGCGTTGACACGGCCGACAGCGATCTGCACCGAGGCGTGGTCCTTAGCCGCGATGATGCGGTTGGTCCACGAGCACTTGCGTGGGATGTAGATGTCGATCGACTGGCCGGATTCGTTCTGCATGGTGACTTGAGTTGGGTGTTGTGTTGATTTCTCAATAAGCTCACGCTGGAAACGGCGGCACGAGGACTCGGAGCGCACACAAGAAGCTCCCTGTCAACAACCAATGGCCCTGGTTGTACGTTACCGGTCGATGAGTCCCGAATTCCAGAGGGATACTAAATGAGGGATGTCCCGAAAATTGACGTGTTTTATTAGGGACCGTGTGAGATTTCCGACCTGCCGATGGATTCGATGCTCACGAACGAAGTAACTGAGTGACCAGGAAACACAGCAAGCAAGCGAAGATGGCGGAAGAGCAGCTCACGGACCAGCAAATCATCACGATGTACAAGGCGATGCGCGCCGAGATCCGCCAGTTGTCGGAGAAGATCGGAGAGCTCGAGGTTGAGACCACGGAGCACGACCGCGTCATCGCCACTCTGAAGGAGCTGCCGCCCACGCGCAAGGCCTACCGAATGGTGGGCGGTGTGCTGGTGGAGCGCACCGTTCAGGAGGTGTTGCCAGCAGTCACGGCCAACCACGAAGGTATTCAGCAGGTGCTGGCCCAACTCACGGAGCAGATCAAGGTGAAGGAGGCGAGCGCGAACGAGTGGCAGGTAAGTGGCACCGAGCAGCTCCATTCTTTGGCGAACAATTAAGGATCAAATGCTGACGACTGAATGGATTGACACGACAGACCAAGTACAACATCCAGGTGCAGCAGTAAGCACAGACCACCTCTAGATAGTAGATATGAGCGCAAGCGCTGGAATTCCAGCCGGAAAGACGGAGTGAGTTGGAAGCAAACGCAGCTGAATCGTGCAGTTATTTATCTCGAACCACTCCTTCTGTTCCTATCCTGTTCGTCGCCTACTTGGGGCGTCGAGTCTGTGAGCGACTGCAGTAGCTTCCTCTGTTGTCGGTCACAATACTGCGTTAGGGGAATCCTTCTGTCCTACCGGCAGCAGAACGACAGGCGAATTCTTACCTGAAGTGAGATGTTAATGGCCTTCACCTGGTCATACTTGGCCTGAATCAGCGTGATCTTTTCGTCAGAGATTACTTCGTGCCTTTCAAGCATCGATTTAAGCGACAGGATGATTTGATCCTACCATGAGACACAGGAAACCATCAGACACTCGCCATTTTCCATGACTAACAGCTCACCACTCACCTTGTGCTTGCACGCCTTGTCCAACTCTGCGATGCGGCACTGCGTGGACTCAGACAAGTTGTCTATTGCCGAGTCCTGCTCGCTATGCCATCTCAGAAACGCTCCGGTTCCTTCCGCCGTGGAGCCGTTTCTGCTGTCGACGCGACCTCTTCGGTTTGCTCTGTCGGGCTGAGTCAGCAGACCATCACGCAGTCGATCGTTCTCCTTCATCAGATCCTCAAGCTTCTGCTCCAGCGCGGTGATCAGGTCATTTTGCAGCGACTCCTGCTGATGAACGGCGGTTGCGACTGCAGCCTTGTGGTTGCTCTCCCACTGCATCACACGCTACAAACCGTACGGCATCGTCAGCCTCAGACCATCCCTCCACACCATCGCTAGGATACTTCGCTATGCGCACCTGTTGTAAGTTCTCGTTCTGAGCTTGAAGATCGCGAATGTGCTTCGATCCGTTCTGGGTGTCGCGCAGTTGGCCTTCCAGCTCCAAGATCTGCGCTGCCTGCAGGTCGTTCTCCCGCTGAAGCTTGGCGTTGCGCTCCTCCATCTTCAGCAGCTCTTCCTGAAGTTCTATATTATGCTCACTCAATAACTTCCGGTCATGCGAATACTTGGAGATGCGCAGCTATAGCAGACCACACATGCACAACGTGAGACCCCTGGGCATCCGCGATATGTGGAAGTGTAGCTCTTCGAACCTGCAGCTCGTGCTCCCATTTGCTCTGCTCCAGCTTGAATGCGTGGATCTGGGCGCGCTGCGTCTCCATGCGCTTGTGCAGCACCACCGCCATGTCCTTCTCGGCCTTGGACTCCCGTTCGCTCCACCAGCGTCGCACCTCTAGCTCTTGCTCATTCGCCATCGCCTTTCACTGTCAATTGGTGTCGTCCCTTTTTATCAGGTCGGCCATATGTCCCGAAGTCAATTCCTTCAATTAGGGATACAACCATTCCGAGAATCCCTCATTTGACAGTCATTTTCTGGTGGTTCAGTGAGGTTTTGAGGTTTTGATCTAGGGGCTCTCTCGCGTTCCGGCCGAAGCGTGTGGTCCGGCCGAGCGAGGAGCTCAAGTGATCCAGATCCGAACAATCGCCGTGCAAAATGAACCGCTTCGTCGCCGCCCTCCGCCCTGCCGCCCGCGCCGCCATCGCGCGCCCTGCGTTCGCCGCCGCCGCGCCGGTGCGATTCTTCAGCGCCGCGCAGACCTTCCTCGACCGACACGAAGTCAGCGAGCGTGTGGTCGGTGTGATCCAGAACTTCGAGAAAGTGGACGCCAAGAAGGTCTCGGAGGCCGCCAAGTTCGTCGAGGACCTCGGCCTGGACTCGCTTGACGTCGTCGAGGTCGTCATGGCGCTTGAGGAGGAGTTCACGATCGAGATCCCGGACAACGAGTCGGAGAAGCTGACGTCGCTCGCGCAGGCCATCGACTACATCGCCGCCCACCCAATGGCCAAGTAAATGTAGAGAATTCCCCAGGCTCCGCTCGATCGCAGTATCGCTCCATACAAGCGCGTGTTCACCATCTTCGCTGCTGTCTGGCGCCGCGTTGCCGGTGCAGCGTAGTGGTGAGCGCGCGAACCCATTGAAACCTGAGAAAAAGAAGATAATGCGAACGTATTTAGAAAAGAAAACGTTCGATGCATGTGCTGGCTTGGCTTCTCGATTCCATTGTACGTAGTATCACGTAAGTCCCTGAGACGGCTTGCAGCTCATTGAACGTGCATTGTTAAGCATGTGCAACGCGCAGACGACCCAGTTGAAGCGTGAAGAACGTCGAATGTGTCTGGAGTACTCTCGCGACAATCCACTGCCGCAATGAATGACGTCACCAAAAGTTCGGCATAAATATCCATTTCTACTGCTTAGTTTCCACTCTTCTCCGACTGCAGCTTGGTCAGGATGTCCTTGATGTGGTTGCGCACGACTGGCTGGCCCGTGGCCGTGCGCACGCTCAGCTTCACGTGGCGCTTCTTGCGGTCAGTCACCTTCTTCTCCACCTCAGCCATACGCTGCTGCTTCTCTTCCCACAGGCGCTGCTTCTCTGCTTTCACCACGTGCGCCTTCTTCTTCGCCTTGAAGAAAGGGTCGGGCTTGATCTCCATGTGCACAGTCTTCTCACCCTTGTTCTGAGATTCAAAACAGCCATTTGTCCGTTAGTGCCTGAGATCAGTGCTGTCCAAGCACTCACAGAACTCACCTTCTTGCCGTCAACTCCGTCTTCGTTCTGCAATTCGCTGAAGAATCGATCGTAGAATGACGTCGCCCCATTGGCGTCGGCGTCGTCATCTCCGTTGCCTGGCGTCTGCTGCTTCTTGACTTTCTCGTACGCGCGCTTGCGCAGGGCCTTGTGAATGATCACCTTCTTCTTGCTCTTGGCTTCGGCCTTGGTGCGGTGCGCCTTACCCTGAATGAAGCGCTCAAGACTCAGACCGCTGCCCTTGCTCTTGCGTGCATGCGATGGTGGTGGCGCCATGGTGACGTGAATATATCGGCGACTCGGCTTCGGCGTAATTGATGTGCCCGCCAATCGCTTCGAGAAGACATCAAAAGCTCAAACACCTCTCTTAACTGATATGCACACACCTTCTTACAGAGGTTTTACAACAAAATGTAGCCATGTTGAACTCAGACTCAGAACGAGTAGCTTCTCGACTGGAGTCGCCCTTCCGCGACTGTAGGTTGGAAGACGTGAGAATGCGAGGCATTCGCGGGCGCTGCCATAGCGGTGGCCTGCTTGCACCAGCAGCCGCAGCCAGTCGGACACGCGTTCTCCGTTTCAAACCACTCGCGCAAGTGCTGCTCGTGGCCGCCGTGGCCACACGTCATGCAGTACATCGACTGGCCGCGCACCACGAGCTGGCAAATGGAGCATTTGACTGAAAAGTCTCGGCAGGACGCGCAGTAGGGACTGTCTGTGACGGCCTGGCACGCGCGACAGAGCACGCCGAACGTCAGTCCTTCGTCTTCCTCGGCTTCGTCGCCGGATGAGGATGATGTGTCCGTCGCAGTCGACTTAAGCACGTCGCCGCGCAGGTTGAGTGCTCCGTATCGGTACAGCAGCTCAGCGTAGGCCTCTTTGTAGCCATCGTAACGCAACTCATCCACGGGATTCGTAGACAAGAGGTGGTGGTCGAGATCGCCGTAGCGCTTATCCACCTGCAGAAGGATACGGCCCTCGAGGGACGCATCATCGTCTCCATCCACGATGCTGCTTTCGCGTCGTCGACGCGGAGGCATCGCAGCTGCCGAGAGCGGAGGCGGCGGTGGTCGGAACGTGTCCTGCGTCAGTTTTGGCGACACGTCAGCTCGTGCTGCTGCCGATCCTGCACTCCACGTCTTGAATGGATCCATCTTGTCGAAATCGATGCCCTTCCAGCCAGTCGGACCGGACGCAGGGCTTAGCTGCTGCCGAGCGGTGCTGCCACGACGACCAGCCATCGGCCAATCCTTCGCTCCCGCTCGCATCCCGGTCGTAGGTGACTCGGCCGTGTGGTTCAGCTTCGGCACTTCGTTGTGACTGCTGGAGCGACGGGCACTACGCATTGCTGGAGCAGAGTCAGCGGTGTCTGATTGACCACCGAGCAACTGCGTGAGGCTGTTGAACGACGTGCGCGAGCGGCTGAATGGACTGGACGTGACCTTGCCGGCGGTCGCTGTGGTAGTTGCTGCGCTTCCGCCGGCTGTTGACACCATTGTGGAGCTAAGAGACATTGAGCTGCCGCCACCGTGAGCTGCAGCGTACAGTGTGAGCGACTCGGCCTGAGGTTCTCGCGGTTGGTCGGATCGGAACGATTCGGAAGTCACGTCGGGCTGTTGCGGTGGAGGCGGCTGCAGTGCGCACACGATGGACGCCAATGTCGGTAGATCGCCTGACTCTTCGTATATGCCCAGCATTCTGTTGACCAGATTTTGGCCGAACGGGTGCGCTCTCCACGGATGCGAGGTCACCAACGCGTCAGATCCGGTAGGTGCAGGCGCCGTTGGCGCAGACTTGAGCTGTTGCAGCTGCTGGTGCTGCTGCGGTAGCTGCACATTTGATGCCGTCGACAGCTCCAACAGCGACCACACCTGTTCGAGGTCCGATCGTCCGGCCAGAGATGCGATGCGTGCGTTGTGAGCACACACATCCGATACGCTCGTAGCCGCCGGAGGTTTGTGTTCTTCGTCGTGGTGGCTCTTCGCGTCGCTGGTGAGCATAGACTGTAGAATTCGGCTCAGAGGATGGGTCTTCTGACTCGTGAGCACGGGACTGCTCAGGCTCGTATCTCGTCTGGTGCGTCGGCCGTTGGTGATGCGGCTGCTTACTCGTCGTGACTCGCTCGCCTGAAGCATCCACTTGTACAAATCACGAGTGCCTGCATCCAGAGTCTCCTTCGGTTGGTGTTCGCCTTCGACGGGATCTCGAGTTCGCGCTACGGATGTCAGTTGAGAGCCGTACGTGAGAACGGACGAGACGCCACACAACTGTGACAGATCCAACACGGTGGCTTTCAGGTTGAGGTCTGATAGGAACGACGGCATTGCTGCGATGTCAACACCTCGCTTGTTGCTTGATCGCGGATCTGCCATAGCACTGAGGGGTGCACCGAGTCCGCGGATGAGTCCGGACGACGCGTTCATCGCTGATCGTGGCGGCGACAGCGTGAGCCCTTGAATCAACGAGCTCGGAGGGAGCGATGTGCGGTGGTCCGGATGGTTCACGGGTAGATGAAACTCTGCGCTGGAGAAGTACGTCTTCAGGTACTCGGATCCGCCGTGGACAGCAAACTCGTCACCTTGTGCCTCGCTTCCTCCTTCAACTCCACTCGCACTGAAGAATCCGCTCCCGCCCATACCGCGTCGTAAACCACGAACGCTGTGGTCACCATTGTCGTCACCACCGTAGCCACGCGTGTCCATCAGGTCTACACCAGACCACTCTGATCCCATCTCCATGGCTCCACCGGCAACACCTCCACCTGCCCCACCGAGTAGCTTCACTGGTGGTTTTTTGCTCTTTTTCTTCATGAACCGCGAGTCGCGCATCTCCAGAAGCTGCTCATACGTTCGCGGAATCTTCTTGGCGACTGGAGCGCCAGTGGCTGGAGGCTTAGCACCCTTTCCTGGAGCGGAAGGAGCCACGACAGGGGTGGCAGACGGGTGCTTTTGCTGTCCAAGAGCACTGCGCGAGTCGAAAATCACGAGCATGTTGGGTCCGCTGAAACATCCGCCAGAAATTCGAGGACACGGAAGCGCGGCAGCCATGGGGATCGCGGCGACGGCGCCGTTTTCTGTGGTGCTGGCTGATTTTTCCCTCTTCATGTCCAGTAGCGACGCCGTCAAACTCTCCCGGTTGTCATCCTCGTCATCGTCTTCATCGTCGCTCACGTGCGCTTCGCCCAGCTTGCTGAAGTCGTCATCAAACGTGAGCATGGCACGCAGGGCCGCCGTGTCTTCTTCGTCTTGGCCCTTGATAACTGAATACTCGGAAGCACCAAGTGGAACAGCGGTGGGTGGCACAACTAGCGGCGCGAGATCGTTTTTCAACACGCTCACGTCGTACTTGGCTATCGCGTCCTGCCGAGTAGCTTGACGTTGGCTGGCTAGTTGAAATGCTTCCAGCTGCTCAAGCGATTCATTCCCCTCAGTCGACTCACCTGACACACCGGTACCTTCGTTCATATTCACGCCACTGGCCATGAACCCGCACGACTCCAACTGCTGCGAGTCGATGCTCCACAGGCGCAACTCCTGGTTCTTCGCCCACGATACGAGCTGGTACTGACTTCCACTTGCCGACGCGCGCTCTCGCCACACAAATGATTTGACCACGTCCGAGTGTCCTGCAAACGCGTGCACTGGGTCGGGTGTGAGGGCTCCGCCGGCGCTGGGGTCTACTGCGGGCGAGTACGAGAGCCGCCACAGCCGCAGCGCATTGTCTTGTCGCTGGCAGCTCGTGACGACGCCGTCGCCGAAGGGCGTGTAGCGGGCGCGCCATACAGGAGCACTCGTGCTCAGCGACCCCTGGCACACTCGCGGGTGCGCCACGTTCCAGAACTTGACGGTCTTGTCCTCCGAGCACGTCAGCAGCTCGTCAATGCGCTTGGGGTGCCAGTCGATGCCGTAGATCTTCTGCATGTGCGCGGTGATGAGCACGGCCGGCGTCTTGTCGCTAGCGCGCGTATCCCAGATCCGCACCTCGCCTTCGTGAGCCGTCGCGAGCGTCGTGGCGTCCACGCGGTGCCACTCCACCTGGACAGCGCTCGTGGTGAACGCATGGAGCGTCTGCACGGGCTTCTGCGGCGCGCGTGTGTCCCACACATGCGTCTTCGTGTCGGCTGAGCACGTTGCCAGCAGTGTCGGCGCCGTGGGCGACCACGAGACGTCGTTCACGGGCCGCGAGTGTCCGCGCAGCGTCGTTACCAGCGGCTGCGACGGCGTGTAGTTAGCGACGATGCGTGACGACTGCACGGACGCGCTCGAGATGTTCCAAATCAGCGTGTTGTTGTTGGAGGTCGACGCGACGTAGCTTTTGTAGGCTGCGTGCGGGTTGCATTTCACGACAGCCACGTCCCACTTGGTCTGGTGGTACAGCGTGGCGGACGGCGCGTACGGCGATTCCAAGTCGACGAGATGCAGCCCCTTACGACCAGCGAGCACGGCAAACGAACCTGTGGCGTCGACGCTCAACGCGCCGGCGTGGACATCGAGCTTCACGTCGACGTTGTCGTGGATCGTCGAATGCAGCGGCGTCATGGACGAACCGGACGACGGCGCCGACGGGATCTGCTGCTGCTGCTGGCGGCTGTACCGGTGGTAGTTGCGGTGGAGTGCGGCGGATGCCGACGCCGCGGCCGCCGCCGGCGAAGACTCGTACCTGGCCACAGTCGCCATGAGGCTGACGATAATGGAGCTGCCCAGATGGAGAGCTCCTTACGCGGATACGAACAAGCGTAACTGTTAAGAACACCATGAGTAGAAACTCAGTCAATTGACACGAAGATGCAGGATCCATTTCTCTACTTCGAAGTATGCATCTGAGCGCCTTCTCTCTACTCGCTTGCCGTTGTTACGTCGATCCCTACACAAATGGGCAGTGTTTCTATGTCTACTTGACCAGGAAGAGACGCATGGACGTCGCGGCGTTCTTGAGCAGCTCACTGAGCGTCGCCTGGGTCTGTTGGTACGAACGAGCCACCTTCGCCGCGGCCTTGCGCTGGCCCTCCACCACTTCGCTGGACAATGGCGACGCGGCAGGCAGCGCGACAATACGCAGCGTAGGCTCAGCAGCTGAGAACGCGAGCGTCTTGACGTGAGCTTCCACGGCCGCGAGTGTGTCTTGCACGCCCTTGACCACGCTGCGCAGCGCACTCACCAGTGGGTCGTCCTTCTTGCCACTCGCACGCTTCTTAGCCACGGTGCGAGACGTCACACAGAGCAGAGCGCCAGCCCAGAGACCGCCGTCGCGAAGCAGCAGCGACGTCGCTGACAAACCGTACGCCGACAGAGCCGAAATCTCGGTCTCAGACGTCAAAGACGCGATGATGCCGTCGCGGATGGCGTGGAGAGGCTCCACCAGTGCGTTCACGAGAGCCACAACAGAATCAGCGCTGTCGTTAGCAGTTGAAGCGTGTGTCGTCGCCTTCACGACGTCCACACTCCACTGCCACACGCGAGCCTTGGTATCCTCACTCGTGAGCATACCGAGAGCCTTGACAGCCTCTTCGTACTCAACAGCCAACGCCGAGAGTTCACTCGCAGCGACACCCTTGGCGGACGTGATCGTACGCAGGAGCTTCGGCACAACGAGCTGGAGCTTCATCCACTGCAGCGACTGGGCCAAGTCGGCCGAGCGATCGCACTCGGCGAGAGGCTCACTGGCCTTGGCGAACGACGCACGCGATTCCACCAGTGGCGCCTTGGTCCACTGCACCACCACCGTGCGGTCCTGGTTCGTCGAGAGCGAGCCCACCAGCATCTTCTCCAGGTCCTCGACCGCAGTGTTAAATCGAGGCGATGCCAACAGCTCATTGAGCTTCGACGGACCACCCGTGAGCGCGTCCTGCAGGTCAAACTGCAACGCCTCACCACGGGCGATAGCCAGCGTATGCGACGTCTGCATCTTCTCACGCAAGAACCCCGTCATGTCCAGCACCTTGGAGTACACCCCCAGCTTGTACGCTCGCGTAATGTACTCTGGCGTGTCGTTGTTATTGCTGCGGTGGAGCTTCAGGATCGAGTCGCACAGGCTACGCGCCTCGGTGTGGTGACAGAGCTGGAGGAGCTTGTCGAACACGAGATACGACAGCGAGTCGAGTTGCACGTGCTTGACGTCCAGCTCCTTGTGACGCTGCATCATCGCACTGCTCGCGCCCACGTACGCGTACACTCGCGCCAGCAGCAGCTTCATCTGGAAGTTGTACGCGCTCTTCTCCAATCCGAACTCGAGCAACGCCGCCGCCTCGTGGAGCACGTCTTGACGAGACGGATCACGCTGGAAGATATCAATGAGCACGTGGGCCGCGAGCAGCACCAGATCGTCGGTGTTCTGGACTTCACGCTGCCCGCCCTTCGCGCCGACGTTCAGCCACGCGTTAGCTTCGTATTCAGCTACCAACGACTTACCCAGAGTTTCCAGCTCGGCGATCGGAGTCTCTGCGTACGCACCAAGGAAGCGCAGCAGCTTCAAGCTGAGCAAGCGGCGGTGCAGGCGGTTGAGGGCGTCCTTGCGCGTCGACTCCTCGTGAACAGCAGCTGCGTCCACGCTCGCGGTGTCAGCAGTCGCCTTGGCCGCCATATCCTTCATCTTCTGGATGAACGCTGCCTTTGTTGGCTTGGATACGAGCTTCTCGTCGTCGAAAAGGTCCACGTACTGCTTCAGATCGGAGAAGCAGCACGTCTTCGTGTAGAAGTGTTCGATGTACGCGACGATGCGGTCCACCAGCACGACTTCCGCCGCCTTCTTCACCTTGGCATCGCTGGTCTGCAGATACTTGAGCTTCTCACTTTGCAGATGCACGAGCGCGAGCCACGGCCCACGCAAGTACTCGTTGCCGGCCTTGTCGGCCAGCGCCTTGAGCACCGCCAGCAGCTTCTTCTCCACACTCGCGAACTCGCCGCCGGCATTCTCCTGGATACGCGCAGTGATGAACTCCGTCAGGTATGTCCAGTCGTCAGCGTTGTACTTGTCCAGCAGCGCGGCATACACGTCGCCGCTACGCTTCCACTGGGAGACCTTCTTTGTGAGCGTGGCTTCCAGCGCCAGGCGGTCGATCGCCTGCAGCGGACCGAGCTCAATGTCTTCGTCGTAGGCGCCTTCTCCCTCAGCCGAGCGGCCCTTGGTCGAGTGCGGGTGCGAGCAGCCGTGGTCGTGGCAGTGGTCCCGCTCCTCCTCCTTCTTCTTGCTCGCAGCCTCGATCATGATCGGCGCGAACTCGTCGAAGGCCGCGAGCGCCTCCTCGTGCTTGTCCTGGAGCTGCAGGATGTGCACCAGCAGCTGCAGCGCCTCGCCGTCGTCACTCTTGGTGTCGCGCATGGTCTTGAGCAGCATGCGGTCGGCCAGCCCGAGCATCTTGGCGGGCGCGCCGGCGTGCTGCACCTGCAGCAGCATGCTCAGCGCCGCCCAGCACACGTACTTGATCTTGGCGAAGGCCTTGAACATCTTGAGTGCTGTCTGCTGCTGCTTGAGGTAGTCGCCCTTGCGCGCGTACGCCACGAACAGCGACTGGAATAGCTCCTCGCTCGGCGGCTCAGCGTTTGCGCACGCGTACTCGTAGCTAGGTAGCATCTCGTGCTCGAAGCCGCACAGTCGGAAGACCAAACCCATGGTGTTGAGCAGCGTGTCGTCCGTGGGCTTGCGCTTCTGGACGGCACGGCAGATCTCGAGCGCCTCGTCGGAGCGGCCCGTGCGCTCCAGACAGTGCGCCTTGAGGACCTGCACGATGTCGAGCGCCGCCACCTTCTTGTTCTGGCACAGCTTGATCGCCGCCTTGTACTGGCGGCCGTCGATGGCGTCGTAGATCGGACGCACGAAGCGGCTGAACAACCGCGCCTCGTCCGCCATTGTCGCCTGCCTTTCTTGGTGCTCTGCTTGCTGCACCGGGCTGCTGGTGGATCGCTCCAGGCAGAACAGCTTTGGTGATCCGTCCCCCAAACGGGTCGGGTCAAATGTGCCGGTTCGTGTCTTTTTTGAAACCCGTTTTTGATGAACCCGGGTATTGTTGAACGGGTTCAACTTGGGCTCACCTGCGTACTATAGCCCGGCCCACGTCCACGCATGTGACGCCGCCAGTTGCGTTGCATGGTGCTGCAAACGAATTCCGCCATCAAAGACCAAGTCGCTTTCTGAAGCTCATGATGCAGCGCAGCTTCCTCACGACGCTGCGTCAGGCGGCGCGCAGCAGCACCTCCGCTGTGCGCCCGACGGCGATGCAGCAGAAGCGCGCGATGACCAACAGCGCCAAGCCAGCCACCGACAAGATGGGCGTGAGTAGATAGATCCACAGCCGCGAAGAGCTACGATGGGTGACGTGCTGACGTTTCTTTGGTCGTCTGCTGCAGCCGATCACGTGGTCGAGCCTGGCGCTTGCCGGCGCCATTGGTGCAGGCGCCGTGTACTACTACTACGTCGAGAAGGACCGCCTCCAGACGCAGAGTACGTCCGCGTGGTTACGCTGTGGTCCAGATGCCACGAGCTCATGTGTTGCTGTTTGTGGTGCCTGTGAACAGCGACCAGCAAGGTGACCTCGGTGGGGAAGCCGTTACTTGGCGGCCCATGGACGCTCGTGGACTGCGATACGCGCACTGCCGTGACCAACACGTCGTTCGAAGGCAAGCACACGCTGCTGTACTTCGGCTTCACGCACTGCCCCGACATTTGCCCGAATGAACTCGTGCGCATCGGCGACGTGCTGGACAAGCTCAAGAAGGAAGGACTTCCAGAGGTCGTGCCGCTGTTCGTGACTGTGGACCCGAACCGCGACACCATCGCGCAGATGCTCGAGTACAAGAAGGACTTCCACCCGGCGTTCAAGATGCTCACGGGCACGCGCGCGCAGGTGGCGGACATCACCAAGGCCTACCGCGTGTACTTCTCCAAGGCCGACGAGAACGACGACGACGACGACGACTACCTCGTCGACCACTCCATCGTCATGTACCTCGTGGGTCCGGACGGCGAGTTCCTCGACTTCTTCACGCAGTCGGCGCGCGTGGACGACATCGCCAACAAGATCAAGTCGTACTTTTAATCAGTACATTTCTCGCAACCTACTGCTTTGTGGTATCATTTTCCATCTAAGATATCTACCAGTTTCTAACTGCTACCATCTCGTTTCTAAAAATGTGACCGGCATTCCCCATTCGTTTGGCGGGCAAATCGCGAATAGCTCCGACGGCCACCAACGACCATGTCGAAGCGCCGCAATGAGAACGGCCAGATACGCCGCGAGGAGTACGAGGCCGCCGACGACAGAGACTCGGACGCGGGAGGAGACGCATGTGGTGCGGATGAAAGCTTCCAGCGCGCGAGTGAGGCAGCACTGAGCCGCCGCAAGATCGTGACGGCGCGAGTGGCCAAGCGGCCAGCGGCGGCTACTCCAGCTCCAGCTCCCACTGCGGCGCCATCGCCTGCCCCTGCGAAGGCGAACCCGTTCTCTGGGTTCAGCGGACTCGCGTCGTCATCGTCCAGTGAGCCGCCTGCTCGCGCGAACCCGTTCAGCGGCTTCAGCGGATTGACGAGTGCGGCTCCAACGCAGCCAGCGACGGCGTCTTTCACCAACGGCACGAGTGGTACGACCGCCACCAAGAGCACACCGAAGACGTACCAGGAGGCGATTGAAGTGCTCAACAAGGAGTTCCTGGACTTTGTGAGCGAGCAGCTACGGAAGAACCCGAGCTCCGACTGGACCGCCGCCTTGAAGGACTACTTGAAGCATGCCGAGGAGATCGCTACGAAATTCGCGTCCACCAAGCCAGTCGCCAGCAGTGGGTCTTTCGCGAGCCCTCCGCCTGCCGGTGCCACTTCGAAGATTCCCTCGTTCCTAAGTGCGGCCAAGAAGGACGACTCCGCTTCCAAGTCCACTGCCTCTTCCGGATTCTCCTTCGGGGCTAACGACACACCGGCTCCAGTCCCAGCGTCCACTTCGAGCAGCGGCTTCTCGTTCGGCTCTACTCCATCTCTAAAGCCGCCAGTGAGTGGTGGCTTCTCGTTTGGCAGCTCTAGTAGCCCAAGTGAAAAGGAGCCATCGACCAGGTCGTCTGGCTTCAGCTTCGGCGCGAAGCCAGCCGACAGCAAGCCAGCGCCTGTGGCCACACCGGCGTTTTCGTTCGGAGCGGCCAAGCCAGCTGAGTCTACGGCGGATGACAAGCCAAAGCCTGCCTCGTCATCTGGCTTCTCATTTGGCGCCGAGCCTGCTGCCCCAGAGTCCACCGGCGGCTTCTCCTTCAGCCTGTCGAAGCCTGCGGCTGCTGCCGCCCCAGCCACCACTGCCCCAGCCAGCGGCGGTTTCTCCTTTGCTCTGCCTGCCGTGGCTGCGACGTCTGCAGCTCCGTTTTCGTTCGGTGGAGCGTCCACTGCGGTCGCCCCAGCGGCGTCTGCTGCCGGTGCCACCGCTGAAGACGACGATGACGAGAACATTGGACGCGAAGAGGCCACTGTCATCCTCAAGGTATAGAGTTTCCGTATATTAGCAGCCTCACGGTGGCTTGTGTGTGTGACAATTTGTTGTGTTTGTAATACTGCAGGCTGACAACCCAGATGAAGACTGCGTGTTCGAGACTGACAAGGCCAAGATTCTCGAGTTCAAGAAGGACGAGAAACGCTGGGCGGATAAGGGCACTCACCCGCTCAAGGTGTTGATCAACAAAGAAACCAAGGCCGCTCGGTACGTTTGTTCTGATGTATTCATGCGGGTCTCTGGGTCAGCAGCTCACTTGCATTTTCGTGTCTCGCAGCATTCTCGTGCGAAACCAGATCGGCAAGATCGTTCTGAACTCATCACTCTACAAGGGTCTGGCGGTGAAGCCACAAGAGGCCAAGGGCAAGAAGACTGGCGCCTTGCTGTCGCTGCAAGTGGACGCTTCCCTCACACAGTTCATCCTCAAGGTGAACGGCGAAAAGGTCGACGCCTTCCTCTCGGCGATCGAGAAGGCAACTCCTCAGTAACGTTACGAAAGACTGCCAGGAAATGTACTGAATTCCTGGAGCACTGGAATAAGCCATAAAATACCAAGACGTAATGAATTATGGTAGTAGCTTTTCGCGACATTCGTACTTAGCCGAGTGCCGCCGCTACCGCCAAGCCAATGGTTCCGTCCACCAGTCAAGATCACCAGGAAAAGCCAACGCAGCGTACACCGTTTCGGGCATCAATCGAGGCCAGTCCGCAGCCATAGCACGAGGAAACGATGGCCAAGAAGCAGGAGCCCACGGCCGCCAATGGCCACGCCGATGCCGCCGCCATTGACACCACCGAGGCGCCGACCACCAGCGCGAAGAGCGAGTTCCTGAAGCTTTTCTGGACGCTCGCCGAGAGTGACGTTGCTACGCGCACCAAGGCTGCGGCCGCACTGCTGGCGTACCTGCGCAACAGCGAGGACGACGTGCAGTACACACTCAAGCGTCTCGTTCGCGGCCTGGCGTCGTCGCGTGATGCCGCTCGTCAGGGTTTCAGCGCCGCGCTCGTGGCGCTGCTGGTCGAGTTCCCCAAGACGATCACACTGAGCGAGACGCTAACGACACTCAAGGAATCCATGGAGCTGTCGGCGTCCATGAAGCCCATGGAGCAGCGCGAGCACATGTTCGGCAAGCTCTTCGGTCTGCTGGCGCTGCAGCGCTCGGGGCGATTGGCGAGTGACGATGACGTCACGGTCGCTGTGCTCACCGAGCTAGTGGAGATGTCCACGTGGAAGAAGTGGCTGCGCGAAGCCTGCGTCGAGGCCATGCTCACCGTGCTGAGCGACGTGTCCAAGAAGCTCTTTGTGGGCCGCGTGGCTGCGCTGTTGAGCTCGCTGATTGAGGGTGAGGACGTTGCGACGTTTAACGCCGACCAGGTCTCGCTCGCCGTCGGCCTGCAGCACTACATCCAGTCGCACAAGATCCAGGACAGCGAGCTGCCGAATGCATCCAAGTACCCAGCGCTCCACTTCGTGCGCCGAAAGAACCTGCACGTGCTCGCGGAGCCGCTCAAGCACTCGACCGTGTGCTTCCCTCGCGTCCACGGCGTGTGGTTCGGTCTCTTCGGCCACATCATGCACGCCGGCAGCGACGGTGCCAAGCTCGACAGCGAGCTCTTCCAGGAGGCTTGGACCGTGCTCGTGGAGAACCTGCTTCTCAACGGCCTGACGGCCACGCACGAGCGCAAGGGTCTTGCGCTCAAGATCTTTGAGCTGGTGGTGCCATCGCTGCCGAGCGCTGTGCTGCGGGCGATCCTCACGCCAAACCTGGTCAAGTGCCTGTTCAACAACACGCTCTCCAAGAAGACGTACCTGCACGACGCCGTGCGCCACACGCTCAAGGCGTTCGCGGCCCACGCACCAGAAGAGTTCTTCCACTTCTTCCAACGCGAGTTCGTCAAGCCGATGGTTGTGCTGGTAGAAAGCAGTGCTGACGATGAAGGCGACGAGGAAGAGCTCAAGGAGGCAGTCAAGGGCGGCGGCTTCGATGCGATCATCGCCATTGAGGAGGAGCGTGAGCGCCAGTTGGCGCGTCTGCGCAAGCACGCGACTGTGCGCCTGTGGGCGCTCGAGCACATGTCCGCGGAGCTCACCGACATTGTCAACGGTGAAGATGAGAAGAAGAAGGAGCTGCGCGACCGTGTGCTCCACTTCCTGACATTCCACGCGTTCTTCACGCCATCGGCCAAGAAGGTCACGCCCTCGAAGAAGAGCAAGAAGGCAAAGGCCGCTGCTGCCGTCGAGTTCGAGGCACCAGAGCCAGTGCTGTCGTCGCAGGTGCGCGACGCCGTCGTGAAAAAGATCTTCTCGCTGCTCAGCGTAAAGCTCACGAGCGCGACGGACGCGACGCTCGCGACTGTGTTCACGACGCTTGTCCAGTGGCTGGAAAGTGGCAGCCACGAGCTGCTCATGGCGCTGAACGACGAACAGCGCAAGCTGCTGGCGTCTGTGCAGACCCACGTGGCTTCGCTGTGTGAGAAGAAGGACAAGGAGCCCACGGACGACGCGTTCCTCTTGCTGTTCATGAGCTGCGCGCTGCGTCTCGCGGACGCGTCGCAGCGTAGCGAAGCCCAGGGTGTGGTTGCTGATCTGGAGCAGTGTTTTGTGGACATCCAGAAGCAAAAGGAGACCAAGACCAAGAAGTCGCCAGCCAAGAAGTCACCGAGCAAGAAGCAGAAGGAGGAGCCGGTTGACGAGGAGGCCGAGGCCCCTGTCGACGCTGTTGTCGTGCTCACGGATCTGCTGCTGAGTTTGCTGTCCCAGGACTCATCGGCCATGCGTGAGATCGTGACGCACGTGTTCCGCGACCTCGTGCCGCTCATGAACACGGCCAGTCTGCAGACGCTGGTGGCGGCCATCGCGCCGGCGGCTCCAGGAGATGAGGAGGACAACCAGCCCGAAGACGATGAAGAGGGTGATGAAGACATGGAAGGAGACGACGGCATGGAAGGCGAGGAGGACGAGGACGTGGTGCTGTCGTCGGCGACGGACATCGCGGATGCTCTGCGTACGGACGCGAACCTGGCCGATCTTCACCGCGAAGACCAGACGCTGTCGGCGATCGTGGGCCAAGTCAAGACCAAGGCGAAGGCCAAGAAGGACGCCAAGAAGCACCGTCTCCACGTGCTGCACTTCAAGCTGCGTGTGGTGGATCTGCTGTCGCTGTATGCGACCGCCGTCCACAAGACCGCGTCAGTCGTGTCGTCGTCCAACGCCGTGCGTCTCGTGCTGCCTCTCTTCGAGAGCCTCGCGGCCATCGCGTCGTCGGACGTCGAACAGCGCGTGCTGAAGGAGCGTCTCCAGGCCGTGCTGCTGCACAAGTTCGTGCAGACGAAGACGGAGAACGCGACGGCGCTGAGCGCGGACGACCGCGAACACGCGCTGCTGTCGCTGGAGCGCGTCTGCGAGCTGCTGAGCAAGAAGGCGCTCGACAAGGAGCTCGCCAACAAGGTCGGCACCGCGGTCGTGCTGCACTTGGTGCGCTCGCTTCTCACGCCCGAGATTCAGAAGGCGACGCTGGCCAAGGTCAACGTGGTCGTGCGCGCGATGGCCATCGAGGTCTTCACCAAGAAGCACGCCAAGTTCCCACGCGGTGTGTTCGAGGAGCTCGCGACCAAGAGCCCCAAGGTGGCCGTGCACGTGCTGCTGCCGTCGCTGACGGAGATCGCGTCGGCGACCGAGGGTGAGCTCGCGGCCGTGGACGACTTCTCCAAGGCTGAGGTCTTCCGCCTGCTCTCGCTGCTGCTCAAGGCCAAGCACCTGAGTGACGCGAGCGAGCGCAAGGTGTTCGACGCCAGTCGCCAGGCGCTGCTGGACGCGCTGGTCGCGTTGCTGCAGCAGAAGAAGCAGGAGAGCGAGGAGTCCACAAACAAGGAGGCGGCCGACGCCAAGAAGGGCAACAGCGAGATGAAGGCCAAGCGCGTCAAGGTGTTTTTGAGCTTCTCGCTGCACCTGGTGCGCATGTGGACGGGCGAAGCCGTGGCGACGGCGCCAGTGAAGGATCTGAAGACGCTCGTGGGCGTCGCGCAGTCGCTGGAGACGAGCTCGCCGGTGGTCAAGAGCATGGTCAAGCAGCTCACGCAGGCCGCCGGCTACCCAGTCGAGACGGTCGAGGCAACCAAGGCGGCGCCAGCCAAGAAGGAGGCCAAGAAGGAGACGAAGAAGGAGGCGAAGAAGGAGACGAAGAAGAGCCCTGCCAAGGCCAAGACGGCGGGCAAGAACGGCAAGAAGAGCACGACGCCGACCAAGCGGAAGCGCGCCGACAACGATGAAGACGCATAGATCCATTCACTCGCCTCCTGTCCATCCATCCTAACTCTAATAGATTCTGTCCGTTTGTCAATCCAATCCAAAGTGCAGTCCCGGTGACAAGAGCGTGGGTGTATTGGATGATTAACTTACGACGACACGAGACTCAGTCCGTAGGCCGCGCGGTTGGAGCCTTCGATCAGCGCGCGCTGCAGCTCCGTCCACTGCAGCAGCTTCTGGAGTTGCTCCATCGCACACACCTCGCGGAAATACCGCTCCAGCTCCGGCGCCATGAGATTCAGCCGCAGCGCCTGCGCGCGCAACGCGAAGAACACCTTGAACAGCTTGACCATGGCGAGCACCTCCTGCTCAAACACGCGACTGCTGTGGGCCTCGAGCTGCTGCTTCTGCTCCTCGCTCAGATGCAGCACAGCGGCGAGCTCCTGGCCGACAGCGCTTGCTGGATGTGTTACGTTGCGAAACACTTGCAGCTCCAGCAGTCGAGACCGCAGCGCCGCGAGCTGCTGGCCGATGCACACAAAGCACTTGAAGATGGCGCGCTCCTTGTCGGGCCGCGATAGCGACAGCGCACGCCGCTGGCGGTTGATACGCATGAGGTTCTGGAAGTTGGCGGGGTTCTGCAGCGTCGAAAACGCCTCTGACGCTCCCGTCACGACCTCGAGTCGACCCCGCCACTCGCTGCGGTTTGGTCCAGGCCCACCAGTGACGCCCCATCGGTAGGAAACCACGAGATCTCGGTTGATCTGCAGCCGCTTGATGCCGTTTTCCAGCGTCTCGACGTACGTCTGCTGCTTTTTGCGACTCTCACGGGCCGAGTCGCGATTGCGCTCGAGCTTCTTCTCCTTTTTCTTGGCCTCCTCCTCCATCAGCGACTTGAGGATCGTGCTCACTTCCGGCTCCTCGGGCTTGCGCGCGATGCTCACGAAGCTCGCATTGTTGGGGTTGTTGGCGCCGCCGCCGCTGGGCGCCAACGCGATCGCCGCGTTCTTGGGCTGCAGCGCCTTGGGCGCCATCTTGAGTTCGCCACCACCAGCGGCACCGCTGCTCATCGCGTCCATGCCGGGCATCGCACCACCGGCACCACCCATCGCATTCACAGGCATGCCCATGGACGCGGCCATCTGCATCATGTGCGGCATTCCCATCATCGGCCCCATGGGTCCCATCTGCATGGCTGCACCCATGGGGTTCATCGGCATCTGCATGCCCATGGGCATGCCGCCCATGCCTCCCATGCCTCCCATGCCTCCCATGCCTCCCATGCCTCCCATGCCTCCCATGGGCATCGCTCCCATCGGCATCATGCCCATAGCCGCCGCTGCAGCAGCAGTCGCCTGGTAGTTGCCCATCATCGGCATCGAGTACATCATGAAGCCCGGCATCATCATGCCGGCGTTGGCGTTCGCAAATGGGTTCTGCGCGGCGTTGCCTCCGCCATTTTCACTCGTACCTTCCCCCGAGGCCGCCGCCTGCGCCATGAACGAGTAGGCACTGAAGGGCGACGGCGTGACGACGTTCGCGGTTGTCGAAGGCGCACTGCCGTCCATGAGATTCGGCTCCTTCTCCTTGCACGGGTTCGGGATTGCCACCATCGTGGAGGCGATGGCAGCGGACGCGCGCTCCATCGGCGTTGGGTCTGGCCGCTGGTTGTGAGATTCTAGGCGAGCGGCCGACGCAGGTGATAATGGACGCGGCGACTGCTGTTGTTGCTGTTGCTGAAGTTGTTGTTGTTGCTGCTGCTGTTGTTGCTGATGGTGTGCTTGCTGCTGCGCCGGCGTATTGGCGGGGAAACCCGTGAGCCAATCGGTCGCGTGCTGCACGAGCTGGCTCTGGGACTGCGGCGTATTGGAGTCCTGTGGTTGTGGCTGCTGCTGCTGATGGTGGGGAGGCTTGCGGGGCTGCACTGCGCCCATCGGACTCGCACTTTTGCTGCTGCTATTGCTGCTGGCGAAGTGGTGCTGCGGCTGGAAGCTGAAGCCTGGGGGCAGGTGCTGCTTGTTCAGGTGGCCACTGGCATTCACGAACGGGTCGTGGGGCTCGTGCTCGTCCAACATGCTGACGAGGTCTTCACTTAGCGACCGCTTGACGCTGAGTCGCGGCTGCGACGACAGTCCGTTCAGCGCGTGGTGGAAGCCGTTCTGCTCATGGCGTTGCGCGTCCACGTCCATCGACTGCACGTCGTCATTCGTGTGTTGGTGCTGCCGCTGATGTTGCTGCTGCGATGGGTGCTGGTCGTGCTGCTGATGCTGCTGCGGCTGATGCGGCGCCATGATGCTCGCCATGAAGCCGCCCATCGCATTGCCGCTGTTGCCGTTGCTGTTACCGTTGCTGTTGTGCGCTGGCGCCATGCCGTCGTCAGAAAACATGTCGAACTTGACCATATTCGGGTCGCTGTCGTTCCAGTCGTCCCACATATTGCGACTCAGACTCGACGAGAAGCCTCTGCACGAATCAACCCACCACCAGTGTCAGTCCATCAGCCGCTCCTCCGTCTCCTACAAACCAATGACAACTTACGCCAAGACGGGGTCCATGTGCAGCGGAAGGTCCGACAGCGCGTAGTCCATGGCGCTGCTGGTGGCAACGCTCGCGCCGCTGGCCGACAGCGCCAGTCCGCTGCTGGATGCGCCATTGGCATCGCTCGTGGTCTACCACACACTCCACGTTAGTGCATACCTACACTGCCGTCCATCGACAGCTCATACGTACGCTGGTCACGCCGCCCGGCTGCTGGTAGGGCTGGTAGTGCAGCACTTTGCGCTGCTTCGGGGCCTTTGACATGTCGGTCTCCGATGTTTCTGTAGCTGCTCACTTCAGCGCCGCGGTGTCTGCTGTCGCCGCTATTTCTAGCCGATCAGCGTGCGTGAACAGACTGTGACGTTCTGTAGAAGGCGTCCGGGGGGAAGCTCCTGTGCGTGTGCAGCGGCGTTGGCGTCGATGGCGTCGTCCGCGTCCGTCCTTCCGTGTGCCTATGAGGTCCCGACGTCGATGTTTCTTCAGCAACCAGGTGTACCAACAGTATACACATTGACATCCGGAAAGAGTATAGTATACATGTCGACGGACGGAGGACAGCCAATGGGGGTTCGGCACCATTCGGCACACACTGACAGTTGGGCATGCGACAGTGTGATTGGCTCGCTGATTGAAGAGCTCTGCGACTGGATGATGGGTCCCCCCCATCACCAGGTATTCATTCGTGCGTGGCTCGTCAGACTCAAAGCCAGAAAGCGCCCGCAAGCATGGAAGATGGCGCAAACGCCGTGGGCTAACCTCCTGGCTGGTGCATGAAGCTTACCAGGGTGAGTATACGCCCCGTGTATCCATCGACCAGCCGTAGGGCACGTCGCTGCGGCACTGAAGAATCCTGCTTGTTGCAAACGCATTGCGAGGACTGTGGTACAATGTCAGTGATTTCGTACCGTACAGCACGAATGGTTTCCGTCAAATGAAGTCGTGAGGCTTCCATGAAGGCATGGCATGTGGACGAACGCCTCCAATTCAAGTCCTACCTGTACGTACAGCACTGACGACGGAAAGACGAGCGCCATTCCACAGACTGACTCGCTCGTTGGATACTGTTGCTGAGTGGGAGACTGTGAGGTGGCGTGAGACGCGGCAGCGAGGCCATGGCACACAGTGATCCACTAAACTTCAGCAAAACGGCACGACAAAAGATCGACCTCGCCCTTCGGTCGGTCGCTGAGTTGTGTACCCATTTCCAATTTCGACAGTAGACTTGAGGCCCTACCCCTTGCGGAGTATCAAGCGTTACTGACATCATGAGTAATAAACCCAATACTGTAGTGTGATTAACTGAGATAGTACTGTACCCACTTGCAAGGGGATCACTTCTCCACAAGGATCGCGAGCACGCTGAGCGCCAGCACTAGGAACAGAATCAGCAAAATCTTCATGAGGAACACGTGGCCCTGCAACGGCTCGGCGTCGTCCTCGGAGCGGTCGTCATCGTCGCCCACGCCGTGGTCGTAGTGCAGCGGAATGAAATCGACGCGACGGAAGCCCTGCGTGTTGCGCAGGTGCTCGTTCTCGAGTCGGAAGAAGCCCCAGAAGGTGCGACGGAAGAGCTCCAGCACCATTGTGAACGGCTGCAGATACAGTGGAAGCGACCGCGAAGACTGCGGTGGCACGAGCGTCAGCATCCACGCGAAACGCAGCACAAGGTCGGCGGCGATGGCCGCTGCAGCATTCACGAACACACGTTAGTGATCACAAGCCCAGCACTTCAGACAAATGCAAACGAACCATAATAGACCCAGACGCGCGAGAACATTTGACGGTCTCCGAGGAATTTGTACTGTGGACGACCCAGCCCCCAGTCCATCCAGACGTCCCAGACCCACGTGTACAGCGAGCTCAGTGTGAACAGCACGACCCACACGATTTGGAACACCCGCACGCCCGCAAAGTCCGACTCTTCGGTGTCGCTGCTGCCGTAGAACGGGTGGAAGAGTCCGAAGAGCGCCACGACTTGAGCTAGCGCGTACTTGAATGTGTTCGGGAGGTTGGGCCACCAGGCCTCCGAGTCGTAGATGCGTCGCAGGCTCTGGAGGAAACGCCACCACAGTGGCAGCGCACAAATGAGCGGCACGATCACCTTGACGTAGTAGACGTTGTTCTGACACGAGTGCTCCATGGTCTGTAAGTCCTCCATGGAGAAGAGCGCTGGTTGAGAGTGCGTCGCCATCGATGGAGGCACACGGTCTTTGAGGAAGAACTCGCCGGATGCGAAGAAGCACACAGACCACGCTAGATCCTGCGTCACCTTGACCGTACTCGTGAGGTAGTCGCCGACAAACACGTGAAAGAAGGTCACGGGAAAGAATGGCGAGCCCACGACCTCCAGCACCGTCCTCAGCATGCCTCGCTGGCGTCGCCATGGACGCAGGAGGTAGTAGTAGATCGTGTACAAGAAGAGCACCAATGGGTAGTACCCGCGGTGTAGAATCTGCTCGGGGAAGTAACTGTTCACGACCTTGTAGTAGAGCAGCACGTTCACGAGATACACGATGCTCATGTTGGTGGCGTCGCTGAAGATCTCCGTGTAGTGCGGTGTCGTCTTCGGGTTGAGCTCGAATATGTAGCGGTAGTTGATTCGCGCGCTGCGCCACACGTACATCGAGAGCCCTATGAGCCAATGCAGCAGCAGACAGCAGCCGATGCCTCGGTACAGCGGGTAGGCTCGCGTGAGGGCCAGATCGATGATGTGGCGCTCGCGTTCGGACCGGAACGTCGGCACAATGAGCGAGTCCCAGACGACCCACACGAGCAGGATGAGGCACGAGCCGATCTTGATGCCGATGTACACGGGCGCCCAGTTAATAGCGTCGTCCTTGCGCGTCATGAGCGATGCCACCGCGACCGCGCGGTTGCCATCACAGAACAAGTCAGCGAACAGCAACTCCACTTGGCTAAGCAGCGCGCGGCCCTTGATGGCGTCAGCGAATTCGTAGTCGTGGAGCCTGTTGAGGTGTTCGCGCGAGAGCTGCGGCTGCGTGGGGAACATCTTGTCGTGCTTCTTGAGGATCTTGACGAAGCCGGTGTAGTTGAGCACCGCGAAGTTCATGAGATGGTTGAGCAGGCGATGCAGCTCCGTGAGTGTGTTGCGCACAGACTCCTGCGCTACATGAGACGCGTGAGGGCGGTACTGCTCTCGCAGTAGAGAGAACTGGTCGTTCAGATACGACAGGTGCCGCAAGTACGCGCGCTCCACTTTGTCGTACTGCTGCTCCAGGAGCTCCTCAAAGCCCACAGGCGCCACCAGCAGCGCCTGCATTTCGGCATTACTGGCCTGGTAGCCGCAGCTGGGCTTGCTATTGCGGTAGTAGGACGACCGTACGCCCGAGCGTCGCGCCCCTGACTGGTCCTCCAGGTCACTGCCAGTCCCAGTGCTGAGGTCGCTGCCTTCGTCGCCGATGGCATTTGACGCCGCGAGCGAGAGCTGCGCGTCCACGTCGCGCTGCTTCTTCAGCGCCTTCTTCAGTCGCTTGTAGTCGAGGTAGTCGCCACGCCACTCCGCGTAAACGTTGTCTCGTAGCCGCACGTTGAAGTGCACCATGGCGACGGCCACGATTGCAGCAATGCTGTTGCGGTCAGCGACTTCAGATCTACCCGTGGAACAGAACGGATGAGCCAGGAGCTCACGAAAATAGCACCCCCTGGGGGGACAATCCATATCCAAAAACATGAATGACCTCATGATCGACCGAGGAGATGTATGCTGCAAGCGGCGCCAGTTTCGTTGATACACCCATTCATTCATTCATTCATTCATTCAGAGCACTGATTCGCAGCGTGGACGCCCACCTTGCTTCCAGTGCAGCGTGTTACTTTCGCAGAGCCGCCAGACGCATGGACAGATCGTCCTGCGACTTCTTCTCGCGCGCCGCTTCCGTCGTCGGCAGGTCCGTACCCACGAGACCCGCCGAGTCCAACTGGCCGGCGACCTTGAGTCCGTTTTCGTCGGCCACCATTTGAATGAGGTCGTCCACTTGGTCCACGGGCGTCGTCATCGACGTGCCGTTGTTCATCGCGCCCTCCATGTAAGCCGCACGCACGTCCAGGTCCTCAAAGTGCTTCTCGAACTGGTCCATCGTCTTGGAGATCTTCTCTACGTTCATGGACGCCATCACCGTGTCCATGCCCTTGACAACGCCGCTCATGTTCTGCTTGAGCTGGCCCATGGCGATCGCGGTCTGCAGACGTGACGCCACTGCGTCTATTCTGGACGAGAGCTGCAGGTAGCTCAGCGCCTGGTTCTTCTCGCGGATCACGTTGGTGGCATAGATGCGCGCGCCCTCCATGTTACCCTGCTCGATGGCCTTCTTTAGCTTGGTCTTCTGCGCCGCCTGGTTCTTCTCGCACTTCTTGGCGTTGCGGATGAGCGACTTGGCCGTGAACTTCATGTTGAACAGCTCATCCTCCAGCTTGTTCTTGCGCGAGAAGATGTTCATCGTGGCTGCGGTCTCTCTCTCTTTCTCAACTGTCTAGACTGTGTGGGGTTATGGAGTCTTCAAACGCGCGTGTGGTGTAGCTGTACTGCGGCGTCGTGTAGCTGCTCGTCGCGTAGCTTCCCGGTTGTACTCTGCCTTGGCTGCGTCTTGGCTTCGGGTGGAAATTTTTCTCCCGTGTGACTCCGGGTTTGCGACAATTTCGACACACCATCACTCTATTTTCGACAGTTTCGACCTTTTTTTCAAGTGTTACCGGTACACTGTGACAGACGGATGAGCTTACCAACGGTCGGTTTGACGCCGTGAATGCGAATTTGCTGGAAGTTCTGAGGACAGGGACAAGATGACGTCTGCTGCGTCGGCGACACGAAGAGCTCCCAAAATTAACTGAAAAACCTCGTTTGAAACTGCCCACAACCGCCCTAAAACCTCGTTTTCTGGCACTGAAACGACCTGGCGACTGCTGGAGAAGTCAGAAAGATGGGTTGAGTGAATGTCACTCCGGAGAATTTGGTGAGGGACATGAGCGCGCATTCAGCGGGCCAGGTGTTGAAGAAGCCGAAGCCCGAGGCGTGAATGCGAACAGTGCGCTTGGCCACGCGACATCCTGGTCGTTAGTTTCCAAAAGCGAGCAGCGTCCACGCACGCCCCCACCAGTCTCTGTCTCCACCGCCATGGCGCCGCCGTCCCCGTCACCGCAACAGCCGACGTCGCCGCTGTCCGCACCAGTCGTCGTGCTCGCCGCGTCCAAGCCGCCGCCGTCGCCCACGCGTCTCGCACACAGCCAAAGCGTGCGTGCTGTCAAATCCGAATCTGCCACCAACGGCCACAGCGAATCCGAACCGCACCGCCGCGCCACCACAGGACAAATGTTCAACGAAGTCGCCCCCAAGGACCGCATCGACATCATCAGCGACTACCTGCATGACGCCACGTCCATCCGCCCGCTCATCGGCATCGTGTGCGGCTCGGGCCTCGGCTCGCTTTCCAAGTGCCTGACCAACACGGAGACGGTCAAGTACGAAGACATCCCGCAGTTCCCGCGCTCGACCGTCGAGGGCCACGCCGGCGAGCTCGTGTTCGGCTGGCTGGACAAGTACCCGGTCGTGTGCATGCGCGGCCGCTTCCACTCGTACGAAGGCTACGAGATGCGCGAAACGGCGCTGCCCATCCGCGTCATGTACCTCCTCGGCATCAAGTACCTGATCGTGACGAACGCCGCCGGCGGCTTGAACCCAGACTTCAACGTCGGCGACATCATGGTCATGAACGACCACCTGAACCTGCCTGGTCTGTCGGGTAAGCACCCACTCGTGGGCCCCAACGACACGCGCTTCGGCC
This sequence comes from Pythium dissotocum, assembly GCA_023336355.1. NCBI lineage: Eukaryota > Oomycota > Peronosporomycetes > Pythiales > Pythiaceae > Pythium > Pythium dissotocum. The sequence continues at coordinate 29,828 of JAADWY010000070.1, read as the reverse complement.
AGCGCTTCACGCCGTTGTCCAACTGCTACGACAACAAGCTCCAGGCGCTTGCGTACGCCACGGCCGAGCGTCTGCAGCTCACGCACCGTGTGCGCCGCAAGGGCGTATACTGCTTCGTGTCTGGCCCGACGTACGAGACGCCGACCGAATGCAAGCTGCTGCGATTGGTCGGTGGTGATGCCGTGGGTATGAGCACTGTGCCAGAGGTGATCGTCGCGGCTCACTGCGGACTCAAAGTGCTGGGTCTGTCGCTCATCACCAACAAGGTCATCTACCCAGGCGACGAGCACATGCAGGCGGCCTCCCACGAAGAGGTGCTGGAGGCCACGCAGCTCGCCCAGCGAGACATCGAGACCTTCGTGCGCGAGATGATGCTGGAGATCGGCCAGTACCACGAGAGCCACTAAGCGCCGTTGACGGCCGTCTATTCGTGCCCGCATCCCCATCGACCATGAGCAGATCACCGTTAGCCAGCTAAGCCAACACAACTAGTCACATAGCCCAGGGCATTCACCAGCCACTCCCATCGTCCGGGTCCCATCACAGCACCTGCACGATCCATTATTAGAGATTTCCTAAAACAAATCCACGTTGAACTTCTTGCTTTTGTGTGGTGTATTGATATCGTCGTCTACGACTGGCTTGATGTTCACTCGACTCACGAAGTCTTTGGCAGACGCTCGAAGAACTTGATGCAGCCGTCGTAGCTCGCCGACACGATGAGTCCCGTGCACGGATTCGTTTGCACGTCGTCCACGTCGGCGTCGAGCTTCGACTTGACCATTGCAAACGTGCTGGCGGGTGCAAAGAGTGCCACTGTGACGATGCCGTTCGGTGGCTCGGCCGCTGAAACATGAAACATGGACCAGTTAGTCAATTAATCGATGGATGCACATCATCGAATCACGCACCACAGAAATGCTCGTATGACGCGTTGCGGTCTTGCTTCATGCTCTTCATGAGACTCATGGACGGCGCGCAACTACCACAAAATGAGCAGCATCAGCCACAAAGCAGAATCATTTTTGCAAGCATGCAGCCATCGCACCTTGCCTTGTTCCAGATGTAGACCTGGCCATTTTCCGACCCGCAGATCACAAAATCGCCGTCTTGGCTGAGAAAGCACGGCCACGTCAGTCTTCCTTTCATTTTCCACGAGAGTTTCAGGCATTACCTGAATCGGCCTTTGATCTGCAGGTGGTCGTTCACGAGTCCCTTGTATTTGCATATTCGCGAGTAGTTGTCCACGGAGAAGAGCCGCATGCGCGAGTCGTTCGTGCTGACCATGAAGTACTTGCCCTCAGGGTCGAACTCGATGCCAGTCACCTTGCGCCCCTTTTTCATCGGGCCTCTGCTGTTCCGACACTCGATCTGTGTGTAGTAGTTCATCTGCTGGTGCGAGTTGACTTGGTAGAAAATGCACTGGCCGTTGAGCAGGCCAACGATCGCACGCGTGCCGCTGGGGTTGAAGCTCGCAGCGGTGATCATAGCAGGTGTCTGCACATACGAGACCACGCATCCTTCTGGAATGTCCCACACTCGTGCCTTGTTGTCAAAGCAACCAGACAGGAAATAGCGATCTTCCTACGATAGCAAGAGCCGAAAATCTCAGCCGACTGTGGTTTGAGCAGGTGCGAAACGTGGGACCCGAGCGTACCTTCGGATGGAAGTCGACGGCTGGAACACTGTCAGGATGCTGGAAGACGTGCAGACAATCGCCTCTCGAAATGTGCCACAGTCGCACAGTCTACGAAGAGCAAGGGATCATGAGCACGCGATTGGACATGCACTGCCTTCTCACGAGGAGCGTACCTTGTCCATTGAAGCAGAGAGGATGAAATTGCTGCGACTCCATGAGACGTCTACGATCGGCATCGTGTGGCCCTGTAGTTAAGGTGCAGAAGCGATTAACCACCGTATGATGCAATGAATCACCGTCACACGAACCTGATAGGACTGCTCCGGTTCCGGCTCGAGGATCACCTTCTCGCCGTTCTCCATTCGACCAACTGACGGGTCGTCGTCGTTGGAGCTGATCGCCACTTTCCAGACCCTCAGAATGGCATCCTGCCCTCCGGAGGCGAGTCGTGCGCCGTCGTGGCTGAACTTCATACTCCAGATCGTGCCTGTGTGCTTCGTGATCGACTGCGCCAAGCTCAAGTCGTCGAAGTCGCGTCGGTCTTTCTTGGAGGAGAGCACGGGCACATGATTGCGCTTGGGTGTCTCCTTTGGCTTGCTCTTCAGATGAAGTTTGATCTTGAGCTTCGTGAGCGATGGTCGTCGCGTCTTGGCGTGTTTCGGCTACATCAACAGTCCACGACGTCGATTAGAACGTGGTGACATGGCTTCGTCTAGCATCCATGTCAGCAACTCACGTCTCCCTCAGAAGTCCCAGCGTCCGCCGGAGCCTGGAAGTTGTTCGGGAAGATTGTGTAGGAGTCCACTGGCTCCTGAACCAGCTTGCGGATGTCATAAATCTCGCCCGTGTCTTTGTTGCGCACAATATACTTCTCCTCGCTGGAAGCCGTGCTGCCCTCCGACGCCTTCGACGAACCGCGACTCGAGTGCTCGCTCGAGCGGTCCGCCGCCACCGCCGTCTTCTCTGTTTTATCTACCCGTCCGATGCGTTCAGCATGTTCGTTTTTGGACCCTACATATACACACGTCGTCAGAAGGCACGCCTCTTCTCCCATCATTTCTGCTCTGAGTCGCACCTCCGGTCGTGTGCCGTGACGCCTCAGCCTCCAAATTCTCCTGCGCGTCAAAGAACTTCACCCCGCGCACACATCATCAGCCAAGTCTATCATCGAAGAACGCTCGCATACTTTTAGTCAAACTCACATCTTCGTCCGTCACCAGCGTGCTGTCCTCGTGCATGAGCGACGGCCGGCCGCCCACACGCGTGGCGCTCTCGCTGCGTCCGGCCGCCGCCACTGCCGCTGCTGCTGTCGTGGCTCGTGCCGCGTCTCTTGCTGTCGCCGTCATATTCATTCCAGAGCCACACACGCACGCCCACACGCAGGCGCCCAATGCGGACGTCGACGGCAACGGCGAGGGCGAGAGGGCATGCAGGGTCGCACTTCTGGCAGTCCGCGCCAAAAACGGAACCAGAAAACTTCAACGCCCGAGACCATCACTCTCGCCCACAGGAAGACGAGGGACGTACGGGACACGGATGTCCCTTGTTTAGAAAACGGATCGTGAAGCGACGCGCTTTGGCCGGGGAAAAAATGGATCGAAGCAATTGCCACTCGACGCCATTCCAGAAGCAGCGACGCCGGAAAAGCGTCGACGACAAGGAGACGAGGGAAGACGACCATGACCATTGGAGCGGTTTACGATGACACGCCGGAGGTGGACTTCTTCTCGCTCCACAACCGCAAGAACAAGCATGTCGACGTGGACATGCTCGACTATGGGTACGTGGCCAAGAGCAACGACCTGGATGAACTGAAAGGCATCCTGGCGCTGCTACGATCTGGGAAAGAAGGTCGATACCCGCAGTTAGAGAAGGCAACGGAGGACCGGATTTTGCAAGTCATGCCCGAGAAAGAGCGCAACAAGATCCTGCGAATGCGCTCGGGTCCGTCGAACGGTGAGCTCCAATCGGAAACGGCCCAGCTCGCGTCGTGGACAGAGCAAATGGACGAAATGCACAAGGCGTTGCAAGGCCCTTCTGCAACAGCGCGTCGCTTACCACCTGTGCGTGGTCAAAAGTCACAGCCAACGGACGACATCGACAACGCGAAGAAGGCGCCCCTCGTCACGGAGGTGACGCCCGAGTCGAAGAAAGAGAAGAAGGCGATTCCCGCCTACGACTTCCGCGCGTGGGAAAAGTACAATGTGGAAGAAGCCATCAACGACATTGACGAACAAGAAAAGCAGGCGCAGGAGCAGGCGTGCGCCATGCGCGAGCAACGAGAGAAGCGAGACTGCGACCGCAAGAACGAACTGGCGTCGCTGCCAGCGTACGTAGACGTGGACGAGATGTCAGAGGCTGAGCGCAAAGTGCTCGCGCGTGTGGAGAAAGAGAAAGGCAACGACAGTTTCCGTGCCAACGAGAACGAGGAGGCGGCACTGTGCTACACGCGCAGTATGGCTTTTGACGACTCGGAGCCGGCACTCTACTCGAATCGAGCGGCTGCGCATCTTCGTCTCAAGAACTTTGCACAGGCCGAAGACGACTGCACGAGAGCGATCCAGCTAGACCCGCTGTACTGCAAGGCCTGGCGACGCCGCGGTATGACGCGCTTCCGACGTGGAAAGTATGCGGACGCCATCCAAGATTTCGAGCATTCACTGAAGCTGGAGCCCGGCAACGTCGAAGTAGAGAAGCTGCTCAAGAAGACAATCGCCAAGTGGAAGGAGGTGGACGGCACGGTGCAGATCAACAGCAATCAGGAAACCAACAACTCTCGGTCTGTGGCTCAGCAGCCTCCTCAGCAGGAGATTCCTGATGATACAAAGCCAGTGAATGCCAAGCCGTTTACACGCTTTGAGATCATCGAGGAGGACGACGAAGACGATGATGAGAACGCTCCTTCAAGCACCGCGCGAGCTGGACAACACGAGGACGACGATGAAGCGGAAGACGAATTTAAACCCTTCCAGCGATTCGAGATCATCGAAGAGTGAGCTAACCACATGTACAATTACGAATGCCCACAACAAACAACAGGCTTTCATGACTTCTCAATTTTAGTGCATCTCGACGTCGTCGTCTCTTCCGTTCTGCTCTTGCTGCACAGCCCGCACAACGCCCAATCCTGCTCTTGCCGTAGAGAGGAAGTAGGAACGCGTGTCGCCATACGAAAGCACGGCGGCCTTGACCAGCATGCCGGGCGTGAACAGGTCTTCGACGACGAGCTTGTCGACATCGTGGTTGCGCACGTCCTCCAGACGGATCGTACCCGGGAACGACTCGTGCAGTACAGCGTCACGCACGCACACGATGTCCACGAGCACTTGTCGCGACGTAACCTTCGTGACCTTGCAAAGCACGACGTCTCCTAGACGCAACACCTGAGACGTGCCGATGAGTTTGTTGTCTCGCGCGACGCTCACTTCGTCGCTGCCAACCGCACAGAGACCGGCGATGGACGCAAAGATGGCGCCATCACGAGCGTAGGTGCCGCTGCCTGCACGCAGCGGGTTCAGTGTCGCCAGGCGCTGGCCGGGCATGGCGAAGGAGCCGGTCGTCGCAGTCGCAGCCATTTCGCTTGGTTTGTCTTGGGGTGACTGCTGGTCTGGAGGAATCGCGACCCAAAAGGCCATTTCGACCGGTTCTTAACTGCTATTGCGTTAATTTCTGAACAGGTGCATCCATCCATCGCATTGATCACTACGACGCCGACGAATGGTGCGGCTGAAGACGCACTACTTGATTGCAGAGGTGAACGCGCCACCGCAGGCGCGTAAGCTCACGCTACAGAAGGAAGACATCGCGACCATCATCAAGGATTCGATCGCGCGCAGCTACGGGGACTATGGCGTCGGGGTGCTGCAGTACGCGTTCCAAGGTGCGGGGAGTGATACACAACATTCTCAACGGCAGATGCGTCTCTGACAACTGCGTGTGTTGCATGCATCATTGACCAGTGCTCTACTACAACCCTGTTACGCATTTGATTGTGATCCGCTGCGCGCGTGACCAAGCCAAGCTCGTGGAGACGTCGCTGGTGTTCGTGACAGAGCTCCAGTCGCAGGAAGTGCGCTTCCGCATCGTGCGTGTGTGTGGTGAGTCGGAGACCAATCTTCGTGGTATTATCGGTATTCAGAAACGCTGAGCACTCACGACTGTTTCTCGCTGCAGGATGCAGCCGTACGTGTCGAGAAAACATGCTCAAGCTCGCTGTCGAACGCGCTGAGAAGCTCCAATTGCTGGCAACGGATCCTGCATGGAGGACGAATATCGAGGCTGAGATCAGCCTCATCGACCCGCAGTGAGCAGCTCACTGGAAGACGAGATTGAAATGCTGTAGCACATCGTGGTCAACCATCCCCAGTCATTCAGGCCGGAGTTCATTCCGATGGACTCGCGTGTCATGTACACAACACTACACCATTAGAGATAGATGGTGTCCATGCACCAACAGACAAATAACAATGGAAGCGCAACGGGAAACGAAATGATTCAGGTTTTCTAGTCGATGCTCTTGCCCTGGGCCTCGTACTTGGACTCGATCTGGGAGCAGAACAGATCCAATTCGTCGAAGATGTCGCGCACGTTCTTGCCAGGCACCTCGAGGTTCTGCTTCGAGCCGTCGACTGTTCCAATCGCAGCGAAGCAAGTGGTGAGTCCTCGCGTCCTAAGAATTCAAAGGGATCCATCGCATCACGCACTGAATTCGATCTTGATCAGAGGCGACGAGCCCATGAGCGTCGTGGTGAACGACACATCCGACTTGGGGTTCGCAGCCTTCGTCTACACAGTCCAACCACACACCATGAGGCCATGTTGAATCTTATGCATTCGCAGGGAGCTTGCTTCGCGACCTACCTTCTCCGCGACCATCTGACGGTAGAACTCGCTGTCATGAACCACCGTTTCCACTGTCAGTTCATCTCCTCCCTCTTTGCTTCAGCATGCCACTCACGCGCACGCACGCGCACGCATTCAGCTGCACAGAAGAACGTACCAGGCGCCCGTGGAGCTCTTGTCGAAGCTCGAGAACGAGATCTTGGCGGACTTGATGAAGCGGACGACGTTCTTGGCGGCCATGGTAATGCGATGCTGCCGAGACTGTGGCGTGGAACGCGATGGCCACGAAAAATGGGCGACCGCAAGCATAATCCCTCCTTACCGAATATGCATTTATAGAGGTGGACGTTGCTATGAAGCCAAGACGTCACGGTTGTGCCAAATTGCGGTAAGTTCACTTGACTCTTGCTGGAGAGATCGAAAATGGTCGCCACCGGCGCGAGTTCTTCGGCTGGCGCACCGACGACGGCGTCCTCCGGCCACGAGGTCGACCGTGAGAAGCACTGTCCGTTTCTAGTGCGCGTGTTCTGCAATGTTGGATCCCACAACAGGTGCGTCGCCAGCGACTGTAACATCGTGCTGGAGATTAGGAGGCTCAAGGGTAGGATTTGATGCATTGTGGCTGCAGACGCGAAGCCTACGAGCGCCTGGAGGAAACCCCACTAACAAATGAGCACCACATCTACGCGTGGTACGGTTGTGTGGCTGGCTTTGATCCATCTTGACACATCGAAGACTGAGGCCTTCAATTGCTTGCAGGCCGGACGCTACACTGCGCGAGATCGCTGACCTCATTCAAGATACAAATTCTGATGCACGGAAGTCCGGTGCGCGTATGGGCTTCTCGATCATCTCCCAAGAGACCAGCGGCAGGTAGGAGATCATGCGTCCATGCAGTATTTGCATCCCAGCGCGTGATACTGATTGACGCTTGTACGCAGAGTCGTCATGCGGAAGGCAGGCTGGGTGAACGCAAACCGCCGCAAGACGGCCGATGAGGACAAAACGCTGCAGGGTATGCGCTTCCAGCCAGGAGACTTTCTTGATGTCGCGATTCTCGCCTGAGCTCACTGTCAATAACGGAGAGTATCTGTGGCAGACGCCATTGTGCCGCCATTTTTTCGAAGCATTACGTGGGTCTATATTCGTAAAATATCACACATTATACGTGTTTTAACGTTATTTTATGTTCATTTATGAATCTTTCGTGAATATTTCCTAGAGATTGTGCTTGAAGTCAGTGCAGTGCAGTTCCCCCCTCGAGCTCCGAAAATCCACAATGCGCGTGACGGAGAAAGAGTTCCTAACGCGCGTGGCGGCTCTCTACGACGCGCCACTGGCTGCGGGCCGCAAAGGCACTGTCGCCATTTCCTGTAAGAGCGTTCCGACGGCTCGCGTGTTCCCGAAAGGCGCCGCGTCGTCCGTGAACGAGGCGAACGTGCTGCTCTTCCGCGCCGCCAAGTACGGCAACAACCACCACAAGACCAAGTGCAGCGTCGTGGTACGTTTCCCATTCCGTTGCTTGTGCGTAGTCCCATTGTAGCTTACAGGTGTGTCTGTGTGCGGTCGTAGATCTCGTCGAGTGCGCAGGCCGCGTTCCACTCGCAGCTCGGCCACATCGTCAAGACCAAAGCAGAGCGCACGGGCCTCACGACGCCACTCGCAGCTACTGCGGCCAAGCGTAACGCCAAGAAGACAGCCGAGTAGCGCTGCTTCCGAGTAGAATACAAGTGTAATGCGTGGCGCATTTCCATTCTGGTTGCTTTGGAGTTCGTGCATCTATGTGGGGGTACGTTACACAGCTACAGACGTCTCTAGCGGATGCGGAGGCAGCGTCGGCGGCGATGGATCGGGCGACGCAAACGGCGACGACGCCACGATCTCGTCGTCGTGAGCGCCGTCCAGGTAGCGGCTGTAGTCCTGGAACTCGCGGATGTCGTCGACCAACGCCATGTCCGTGAGGATCTCGCTGAGGTAGTGGTTGCGGCGAGACGTACGACGTCTGCCACCGCGGCTTTCCTGCATCGGCTCGCTGCTTTCCAGCAGCCGCGCGACCATGGGCATGTAGTCGCCGCTGAAGCGCCAGTCGACGCGCGCGCTGCCTTTGGCGACCAGCGGCAGTTCCAGCTTCGTCTTGAGCGTCGCCAGACGAGTGGCCTTCTGTGTGCTGCGAAGAGGGCCAAACGGCATCAGTCAGATGGAAATCGATCGCCAGTGTAAGAAATCGGAGTGAGGGTGGTAACGTACCGATCGTCCAGTTCCTGAGCCGCCTGCAGTGCTCGCTCCACGCCGTCACCCAATGGACACGCATTGAGGGTGAGAGGGGGAACGATGGTATCAACTCCGTTTCCTGCGTGGTGGTTGCGACTGACGAAGGCAGCGAGGCTGATACTACGCACGTCAGCCGTGAGTTCATCCAGAGCCTCCGCTTCGAAGAAGTGGTCGTCCGCGTCGTCCTGTGAGCAGATAGAGATCGTGTTAGAAGACAACGCCGAGTCGTGTACAGTGCCAGCGTGAATGCATGACTTACCCTCCGGTGAGCGATGGCGAAAGATGCCTCCCAGTCCTCAGCAAACGAGACGGCGTCCAGCACGCCCCACAGATCGTCGAGTGCCTCTACGTCGCACTGCTTCTGCTCTCGTGGTCGCGTGTCGTTTTCTTTTGTGTGGCTGCTTTGAGGGGCCGCGTCACAAAGAGCTCCCGTCAGCAGAGGCAGAAAGTTGCTGGTGCACAGGTCGAACGAACGCAATTTGTGGCGCGACCACGCCGGTACGTGGACTGCACGTCGAGTCTCCGTTTCCGTTTCCTGTGAATCATCCGCGATAGCGATTACATTGTCAGCCTGGGTTCGACTGGTCTGCGTCGCACTCCAGGCTAGCGAGTCACGGTAGTCGTGCGCACGATGAGTGACCTGGCGATCGATGTGCTGGTGGTACGTCTGCAGGAAGTTGAGGGAGCGACGGACGTCGCACGCAAACAATTCAGCGAGTCGAGTCGCGAGCACGTGCGTGAGAGGGATCGCTTCCAGATACGCCACGAGCGACAACCAAGCTACAAATTCGCGCGACGACGGTCGCACGAGGCTGTCGCAAATCGCTGGAGGAGTCGACGGGAAGCCACTCGGCAGGTCCCGACAGGTCACCACGATGGGGCACTTGGAGTGCTTGGCGATGGAGCCCAGTGTCGACAAGAACCCTTTGTCTTCCTCAAACACGAGGTCGACGTCCTCAAAGAGCACCAGTGACAAGTGCGACGGCATAGCCGGCTCACCATCTTTTCGCCGTTTCTTCTTTGAGCTGCTGCGCTTTTTCTTGCTCTTGCTGTCGTTCACGAGTGGCCCTCCGCCATGAAGAACACGCGTGGATTGCGTCGCCTCCCCAGCGATATCAACGACCGCTTTACCAGTGCGAAGTTGCCCGGCGTTGATTTCGATGATCTCGTAGCCGAGCTCTTCCGCACAAGCATACACAGCGGCCGACTTGCCTGATCCAACGTCTCCCTTCAGCACGAACAAGCGGTAAAGCTGAGTGCCGTCTTCGTCGCTGTCGCTGTCGTCACCTTCAAATGCGAACAACGCGTCGTCGTAGTTGCGATCACGGTCGCCACCTCCTCCACTCTTCCAAGCACTCAGCCACGCTGAGAGTTTCTTGAGAGTGTCGTTGTTCCCGATCATGCCGTGGGTTTGCACTGGTAAATAGCGGTCCACGAGGCTCAGATTGAGCACTTTGTCCTGTCGTTTGTCCCGCGCCAGCTCCAGTGCTGTTAGCGTCTGGCGCACGCGCTTTTCCTTGATGCCATAAACCTCGCTGATCTTGTCGATCATCACGTCAGTGGAGAGATCCCCCGACAGAGACAGCAGCACGATCTCATCATCGATCGAGCTGGTTGCTTGCATCGATGACGACAGCAGCCAGAACAAATCGTCCAACGGCACCTGTGAGTCGGCAGCGTCGGGTGACGACGACACGGAGTGCGATTTGCTTTCGTCCATGTCTTCGTCTTCATCATCGAGCACGACGACGTCCCGCGCCTCGGCACTCTTTCTCATCGGGAGTAGCAACGGAGTATCGCCAGAGTCTTCGTGGTGCGACGGAGTTTGGAGCACGTGCTGTAGCTTTGGGAACTCCTCCTGCTCCTTCGACCAACGCGACTTGGACTTTCGAGGCATTGGCGACGACTCTGGCGTATCGAGAACCTCGATGACTTCAGGGGCGTCGACGTCTATGATCTTCTGTGATCGCGACTGGAAAAACGGATTCTGGACCTCACGACCGCCGAAGAACGCAAGGTCGCGCTCGCGCTGCTGGCGTAGCTGCTCTTTCAGGAGAGTCACCGCTTCGATCTCGATCACCTGTTTCTTCTGTTCTTCGGTGAGGAAGAATACCTTTGCTGCTGCCCGTGCAGGCTTCGCGTCGCTAGCCTTGGCCGCTACAGACTGCGCAGGCGACACCACGGTCACGGGAGAGGCTGCTTTCGGAATGAGAGTGGTCTGTTGTGCAGGCTTCTTCTTGTCTGCCGCCATTTCGAGCTTCCGCTTTCGTGACGATAGCGTGGTGCTGTTCGTCGTCGCCTTCTTTTCCGTTTCCTCACTGTCCAGTGTCGCTTTGTTGGCTGAGGTCTTCTTCGAAGGAGGGAGTGCTGGTGGAGTCATGAACAGAGACTCTTGGCTAGCCTTGAGCTGAGCCTGTTCCGCGCGAAGCACCGACTGGCGCTTGGGACGACCCGACTGCATAGTCGTTGCAGGCGACATGAGAGTTTCTTCAAGAACAATTGCGGTTGCTGTATCGGCGGCTTCAGCTGAGACCGCGCCCTTCGTCGTCGGGCTGTGTGAGCCAGCATTCCCTGACTTCACGAGCACTTCCACAGAGCTGCCACCATTGCCGTCGTCGTCTTCTTCCACAACTGTGACTGCGTCAACTGCCTCGTCTGCGTTGTCACCGCTGCCTTCTCCGTGGTCGTCTTCGTTGCCAGCGTCCTCTGCTTCCCCGCTATTCGTCTCTTTCGCAGCCGACGGCTTCTGCACGCAGAAGAGGTTGATCTTGGGCTGGGACTTGTCCTCCACTTGCGCTTTCTTCTTTTTTGCCCCATTGGCGCCCGCTTTGCTCTTTGCACTCACACGGCGCCGCCCCCAGTGCGCGCGTTCGTCAAACTCGCTGTCGTCCTCTTCCGTGTCAATCTCCTCCAGCGTCTCCTCCTGCGGCGCAACTGCCGCCTCCGCTACACTCGCTTCACCACTGATCAGCGCCAGCGCCGTTGCATCACATTCGTGCAGCTCCGAGCTCTGGGCCGCCAGCACCGGCGCCGCTATCGCCGCCGACGTCTGCTTAGTGTTGCGCCGCATTCGTGTTCCCGCCATTTTGGAGTTTGGTTTCGCGCGGGTGACAAAACGGTCGTTTTGACACGGTCATTACGCCAAAACTAGCGTAACCTAGAAACAGTAACCTGTGGCAAAATTCAAATGACTCATGGGGGGAAAGGCACATGGCTACGTTACGACTTTAATTGCTGCCTCGGCCGACGTCCGGATTCGAAGGGCCAGCGGACACACCTGAGCCGCCGACATCAGAGCTCGTCGACATCCGCTGCATGGGTTGCGGCGCGCCCATCATGTTGTATCCATGGGGAGGCGCCATCGCGTACCCCATTGGAGGCCCACCGACGTAACCCTGCGGCGCCATGCCCATGTTCATGGGTCGTGCCATTGGCTGCCCCATGCCTGCGTAACCCATCGATGGATCGTGGTAGCGTGGGCCTGCCTGCATTCCTGCGTACGCTGGGTGCGCCCCCATAGAAGACATCCGTGCTTGGTACTGGGCTTGCGCTTGAGCCTGGGCCATGGCCTGCATCTGCGCTTGCGCTTGAGGGTTGAATCGCGACATCTGCATCTGCGGATGGCCTATGGCCATTTGTGGATTCATGCCCACTGGGTTCATGACCATGCCACGCGCCGCATACTGCGCCTGTGGCGGCGCATACGCCGTCGGTGGAGGCCGTGGCGGCTGGTCGCTGGACTCGTCGGCCCACTTGGCGAGCGTCATGAGGTTCTTGTTGAGCTTTTTCCGCTTCTTGTCCAGCTTGTCTGTGAACTCACTCTGCTGGCCGGTTCCCTTCGCCTGCTTGATCTGGTTGTTGAGCGTGATGATCTCCACGATCAGATTCGAGTTCTCGTCCAGCATGGCCTGACGAAAGGATTAGACAATAAACGTCAAGTGCTGTTGTGGCCTTGGCATGAGATGAGTTAGTCTTCGCTCTTCGTACCTGGATCTGCTCCGTCGTGATCTCCTTCGCCTCAGCTTCCTCCTGGCCGACTGGCTTCATACTGTACGCTCTGCTCACTTGCATGGGCTGCGCCATGGCGGGGTTCGCGCCGACGACCGGAACGTTCATCATCCACCGAGTTGAGGTCTACCGTGTTGGCGTTCGCTTTCTTCGCTCGAAATGCTCGAAATGAAAGTGATACCGTATCCCTCCTTTAAAGTACGTGTATAGCGAAATGATTTTTATTGGTCAATTTATTCACTCATCGCTCTCGGATTGGTTATATTTTGAATGGCACTTTTCATTGTGGAACTGTGGTTGGCGACGCCAAGACCACACGAGAGTCGTCGATAGAAACAGCACCAACAGTACCATGGCGACCGTGACGCGATTCCTGCGCATGTCGGCGCTCGAGGCCGAGGCGGCCATGAAGCCGCAGCTTGTGGAGGGCAAGTGGAAGCAGCCGCTGCTGTCGCGCCGCAAGATCGCGCTCGTGAAGAAGCATGCCGCGCAGAACGGCCTCGTGGGCCAGTGGGTCGAAGGCCAGGGCGGCTGGCTGGAGACGTGGGACGCGCCACAGAAGCACAACGTCATGCGCACGCCCAAGGGCCACCTTAACCAGCGCAACGAGTTCGACCGCGTCAAGAAAGTCCAGGCGGCGCTCACCAACATGCCGAACAAGATCGCGGATCACAAGAAGGCCGTGAAGCAGTCCAAGCCGCTGCGGGGCCTCGACAAGTGGCTCAACGAGAGCGACCCGTACTAAGTAGCGGACACATTCGTAGCAGTAGAAAGAACGCGCAGTATATTCGCGGTGGGCGGCTTGACGCGGCCTGTAGACAGGGGAATGGAGATGGGAAAATCGAGTCGTTTGCCGTTCAAAATACGCGTGTCTGTCGTTGTTGTGGCTGTGCGGTTGACGTATGTTTGACAGCCCCTGGGCATCCAGTACGGATGCGTCGCTTCCGTGATGGTTGCATCCAAAGCAGAAGCCTGAGGCCGTGTAGTCTGCGGTTGAGAACTGATGCGAGGCACACATTAGTGCCGGCGGACGGGCAGTCGCAGTGTGGATTCCCACGGCACTAGTCCTGACGTGGATTTCCTTTCTTGACGTGGAATTCCTCTCTTGCATAGGCACAAGCAAGACGCGATCTGTATCCACACGCAAACCTCAGGTCAAGTCAAGTGCACTAGCTGCAAAGAGGGCGATCGATCATGAGCCGCGTAATGCGAGGCCTTGGAGGTGAGCGAAGAGCGCTTGAGTGATCATTCATGTGCGGATGGGCTGATGGTCTTACTGGAGGTACATTGCAGTATCGTACACGCATCAAGTCACCATGACGCCGTGGTATCAACAAGTAATGAGGATTTTCCAAATCTGTACGTGACCAGTGGGCGATCCCATCGGCCACATAGCAGCCACGCAAAAATAGCGAGCACTTAACAACAGTCCGTTAGAAACTGACGCAGCGGTGCGATTCGGCACTTCTCGTGCTTCCGAGCTGTGAAGTGGCGCTGCAGGGAATCACATCGAGCACCATGGGCGGTAGCAATGCCGGCAGAGGCTCCAGCGGAGTTGTGCCGATGGCTGAGAACGCAGGCGAGTACGCGCGACTCGGTAAGTACGGCCAGGGTCGCCAGCTGCAAGCTGCTAGTTCAGGTCGACGACTGATCCCAGCACGAGGATGGCTCATGTGCGTTCGCAAGTCAATCATGAGATGGTGTTGTTTGCAAGGTGCTTGACGTTGTGCCTCGTTTTCTTCCCCACCTTAGGCTGTTCCTGCTGGTGAATCTGTTTGCGATCGCTGTCTTCATCTTCTCCAGTGCTGTCTACTTTCCATCGGCGTCCACGAGTGGCGTCGTGAAGCAAGCAATCAATCAAGGCGACATGTCGCTCCTGGAGCTGCCTGGGCGGGGAGATACTGACGCCGAGAGTCCTGTTCATGACGAAGAGACCCCCGCTCCCGTCGACGACAACACACTCGAGATTTCGACGGAGAAGGACGAGCCAGACGACTCGATTAAGAAGCCTACCGAGACGAAGGCAACGGCGTTGATCACAGACCCCGGACAACAACCGACTCTCGAAAGGAAGCCACGACTTCGTAGCGAGACTGAATTGGCTGAGGAAAGCCCGACTACGGAGAACGACGTCCCAACGATGGAGGAGATGGGCATAACTGTAGTCGAGGGTGATCGTCAAGCCCAAGAGCCGAGTGAGATCGTGGCCACGGAGACGAAGATCCACGCTGTCACCTTCCCAAGAACGGTGACACCAGATGAGACGCCAGAACCAACAACTCAAACCGCGGTGACTCTGCCTGTTGGCGGAACCGGTGAGCTATTACGGAAAAATGCGGGCTCTCCACTCCTGTCAACAGAAGTTCCTCTTGCTGAAGAAACGGTCGCAGTCGAGTCGGAGCTCTCTCCTGATGGCTTGCAGGCCCCGCTCGAAGATGAAGGTGAGTGTGGTGACGATGATCCGATGCCTAACTGCCTTGCAGAGCCTGATCGGGCCTGTGGACATGTTGTAGCCTTCGAGAAGAATCTGGTGGTGTGGCTTAAGGCTGACGAGGGCGTGGAAGTGGAGAACCCAACTGAGTGTGAGGCACTAGGCTCTGCGTGCGATGTGAAAGTGTGAGTATTCCACAGCAAGCAGGGGAATGATCTGATCGGAAGAGTGGCGGCCACTAATGTGCTCGTGTTCGTGTTTCGTAGATGGAAGAGTGCAGTAGCCGACCAGAGCCAAAGACCGATTATTTTTGAGCCCGTGAGCGCTGCCATGCGACCAGTTCTGCAGCCGATGGCCCAGAACAACCACCCGTTGTTATCCTTTACCTGCGGCATGGCGCACACGAGTGGCGTCCTCCTCCACGATATGATGACGTTGTTCTTCGTGCTCTCACCTTCGCGAATTGAGGTCAGTCAATGGTTACAGAAGGTAATGGCGATCAGAGACCAATGAACCTGACATGAGTGTTGTGAAATGACTGCCCAGCAAGGAGACACCTACCGAGCGCAGAAGTTCTTCGGCAATTCTCCTTACGGACAGTTCTTCTTCCACGGAGGCAAACCGGCGTTTTTCACTACGGGAGGTCTTCGTGAGAGTGACTTTGGTGCTTCAAATGGTGAGCTGGTGCTGGTTACATACCGACTGCAGCAACATACCGTCGAAATCAAGGCCAATGGCCAACAGTGGAGCGCACAGGGCGACGATGACGACGACACTTTCGCCATTCCCATGTCTGGCAACGCTGCTCTCAGTCTCGGAAATGTCAAGGCCGCGTGCGACACCAATGCTTTCCAAGGTCTCATCGCTGAGGTGTTGGTCTACGACTCGGTCCTATCCGACCAGCGAGCGAACCAAGTCGAGCAGTATCTGTTACGAAAGTGGTGGGGTGACAATGCTCCAACAGCTCAGTCGACGACTGCCGCCGTGTCCTCTCCAGTGATAGAGCGAGGAGCAGAAGTGATGATCGCGTCAACTATGCAGCCTGAAGGGGAAGATCCGGTGACAAGTGTGATGGCATTGAACCAAAATGGAGACGATATGACCTTGGATGGCGTCCTCCCGACGGCAACAGCTACCGAGCCGCTGCCACTTGAGACTCCACCTGAGCACGACAATGAGGTCGAGCAAGAGCCAACAGTTGACCAAGATAAAGACGCCGAGAAGAAGGAGCAAGCCGACCAAGAGGTAGATCAGACAGAGTCATACCCACGTACGTTCGACCCGGAGGGGGTGTTCGAGTGGCTGCCGCCTGCTGATCTGCTCGCGGCCATCACCAAGCACAAAGACGTCGACACAGCGTCCCTCGTGGATCAGTGGACAAAAACTGTGCGTGAGAAGGTGGACTCGGTGCGCAACTTCCAGTTTGGTGGTGAGGTACTTCGCAGCTTCATTCGGAGTCGGCGCGACGAGCTGCTGACGCTGCGTGAGGAACTGTTTGGGTAGCTAATTTCAGAGCTAACTCAATCGCTTCATTATTTTAGTTTGGTTTAGTTTCTAGTTTTTCTGTGATGCTGTTTTTATCCTGCTCAGTCAGAGTGTTCTTAACTGACAACCTCACCTCCGACTTTGGAGTTCTGGTCGAATTCGAGAGTTCCGTCGGACGTCAGAGACCAAGTGAAAGCACGCGATAGCCGTCGAGATGGTGTCGTTACTACGCGTCGCGCGCGCCATTCACTGCCAGACGCAGCGCCGATGTCTGTCCGTCGCTGCTGCTGTCAAGGACCAGCCGCCCACGCGCCGCCGCCGCGAGCTTCCGGCGCCGTTGAAGCTGGTACGAATGAATGAATGAAATCGCCGTGACTTCCGTATACGACGACTGATGATGTGTACGTGGGTGTGTTTGTTAATCAGACCGAAGCTGCCGCGGACCGCATCCGTGAGCTGCTCGACGGCAAGCCAGACGCAGTCGCCATTCGTCTTGGCGTCCGAACGCGCGGCTGCAACGGACTGTCGTACACGATGAATTACGCCGAGAAGAAGGAGAAGATGGAGGAGGAAGTGAGCGAGAAGGGTACGTCCGCTGCTGTCTGGTCGAGTTTCTATTTGCTTGTCGGTGGTATTGACATCAGTGGCTGTAGGTGTGCGGGTGTTCATCGAGCCCAAGGCACTATTCCACGTTGTGGGCACGACAATGGACTTCCAGGTAAGTGATACTCGAGCACAAGTCTCGTCCATCAGTAGGCTCAACTCACGTCCCACGTCCTGTGCTTTGATAGACGACGCCCATCTCGTCCGAGTTCGTGTTTGAGAACCCCAACGCCAAGGGCAGCTGCGGCTGCGGCGAGAGCTTCAACGTCTAAGACGAACAAGCCCACACAGACACGCACACACACACACACATAAAGAAGACCATGTTGAATCTAGAACCCCCGTTGCTTTGCGTCCTTTTTCATTGGATTATTGTATGCATTGAGTAGAAGTTTGAGCTGTGCGTGAGAAGACATTCTTAGGAAATCTCGACGGTCGACTTGCGGAGGTCGTGCGGTGGAGCCTGTGGCGTCGCGTACTTGATGAAGTCCTCTCGGGACAGGCGATCAGTATGGCTCGACGTACTGTACTCGAGCTTCTCGTCGCCCAACGTGTAGTGCGTCGCGCGCAGGTCTGCAACAGCACACGGCAAGGGAAATACAGTTCAGAACGGCGACGGCCACCAAGCAGCAAACCACTGAACTCACCATTCTTGACAGCGTCAGCCATGATGGACGGCTTGAAATCCTTCACCTTGTTCTGGAACTGATTTTTGCACTCGGAGACGTACTCCACCTCGTCGTCGTACGAGATGCCGCGTGTTGGTCGTGGACCTGTGCGCTTGCGGATCTCATTGCGGAGCGAGACCGTTTCTTGGACTGCGGCTTTGTCCCACCGTTGGGCCAACTGAGTCGACGTCACGTAGCTTGGGGCGTCAGTGCCAAAAGAGCACGACGTCTTGAGCAGCATCTTCTTGGAGTCACCATTGAGCTTGGCTGCGTACTTGTGAATCTCGCCCGTCGTGTCCGTCTGACTGCTCGAGATGAGAAAGTCTCGCTTTTTACCTGGTTCTCCAAACACAACGTGGCATTCCTTGTTGAGGTTCGGCTCTTGCTTTGGCCTGGATCCACCGAGGCGGGCTTGGGCGGCGACGGCCTCGTTCATGGACGCCGCCGAGCTCTTGTACTCGGTGGCGTCGTAGCCCCAGACGACCGACGTAGGCTCGTGGCGCGAAGGGGGTGCCATGGTTGCTCCTAGATTGCGGTCTGCAGCCTGACGTCGACTTGGGTTTTGGCATGTATGCTGCACGGCCCAACGTTATTTTCAGCTTCGATGTCTCCGGGTCTGAGCCCAATCATCGTCAACATGTATTGAGGATCAGTTAATCTTGGCCTTGCTGAAGTCCATCTCGGGATGCTGCGCCATGAACTTCTGCATCACCTCCTGCTTCTTCATGTCGTCACTCGTAGGAAGTCCCAGTGCCTTCTGTCGCTGGTCGAACATCATTTTCTCCACGGTCTGGCGCGTATCCGCGTCCAAGTCACCCAGCTTCGAGTTCTCTGGCTGGACCTTCTTCGTGTCGATCTCGGCGTCGCCTTGAATGATCGTCTTCCACCACTCCATTTGATTCTCCTTCTGCAGGTAGATGCAAATGCGGTTGTTGTCCTCCAGAGTCCAGAAACTGTCGTCGACCTTCACGCGGTTAAACAGAAGACCGTCGACAAACGTTTCGCCACCCTTGAGTCCGACCTTCAGACGCGTGCCGGTGATGTCCACGTTCACCTGGCGAGACTTAGTGCCATTGGGCACCGCGAAGTTGGCCTGCGCCTCCTGCAGTGTCTGTGTCCACACATATTTGTCCGTGTGTCCACCATTGCCTACAAGCGCTACAAATACACAAACCATTAACGTTAGAACACCTCAAGAGTCGCACAATCGTATCGTCATGTGCGTCACGTACGTGGTCCGCTGTCCTCTTCGTCTTCTTTCTCTTCCTTGTCCGCTGCTGTGGCTGGCGGCTGTGGTGCCTTCTGAATCGCTTCGGCCTGGTCGTCCGAGATCTCCTCAAAGCGCGGCGTCGGCTCTGGCTCGGCGGCCTTCGGCTTCGCAGCCGCAGTCTTCTGCTTCTTCAGCTTCGCCTCTTCTTCAGCACGCTTCTTTTGCTCGCGCAGCTTGCGCTTTTCCTCTTCTTGCTTCTTCGCGTACTGGTCCTTCTCTGCCAGCGCCGCCTGCTTGCGCACAGCGTCCAGCACCGTTTCTTCGACCACCTCGGGCGACGCCCCGGAGAAAAAGTCGGTCTTGCGGCGCAGGAACGAGAAGACGGTCTCCAGCAGCGGCTCAATGCCGCGCTGCGTCTGCGCCATGTTCATCAGCAGCGCGTCGAAGCGGTCCGTCTCGCTCATGGTTAGTGCTCGGGTGGTGTCGAATGTTCGAGGCTTTCGGCGCTTTCGGTATGATCTCTTTCGCTCTTCGAGCCGATACATTCGCGTCCGCTGAGGTTTTCCAGCGTTTCATGGGTTGGCCGGGTTTGGCCGGGCCGGCTAAATCGCGACCCACAGTGATGTTCGAGCCCGTGGGTCGAAATTCTGCTTGGTTTGCTCGTGAAGTCAACCCGAACCCATTGACTTTCCACAGCAAGTTCAAGTCACAGACGAGAAGGAGAAAACGGTACGTAGTAAAATGGAGCACACGAACATGTTACCCTTTTGAGTGCTGCATGACTCGCGAGAGGACGCAAGCGATGACAGCACGCATTCACTACGATATGCAACATGACCATGTCCATCTCTAGCAGATGTAACGTTTAACCGAGGGTGAGACCGATGCCGAACTTGTGGGCGTCACCGTCGAAGTTCTTGGCGTCGATGTGGGCGCTCGTGGTCAGGTGCAGGAACGGACGGATCTTCTGGAGAAGCACGAGCGAGACGTGGCCGTCCGACTCGACCTTACCAGCGTACGTGGTGAGGTGGTCCGCGTTGAAGCGGCCACCAACCGTCAAGTGGTTCGAGCCCGACTTCAGGTCGTAGTCAAACACAGCCGAGTAGATCGTGTCCTTGGAGAGGCGGTGGAAGAACGAGCCCGAGAGTGCGTTGAACTTCTTCTTGGTCTGGAGCGCGGCGGCGAAGTCACCACCGGTGTAGCTCAGGGCCACGTTGTGGTCCGAGACCGACGACTTGTCCAGGTTGAAAGCCGCCTGCGCACCGACCAGCACGTTGTCAATGCCGTACACAACCGACTGACGGAGCGTGTTGGAGCCCAGGTCAGCCTGGCCATCGACAGCGACGTTGTCCTTGGCGTATTCGTAGCCGAAGACCCCGACACGCTTGGCGCTGGCGTTCTTGGCGACCGAGCCGTCCTCGATCTTGGCCGTGAGCTTTAAGCCGTGGGTGAACACGTTTGGCACCTCAGCCTCGGTAATCAAGCGGCCGTGGGTGGTGACCTGGAGCTTCTTGAAGACGACGCCGCTCTGGCCGTGGGTGAACGCGCCGGAGAGCTTGGCGACAATCGACTTGTTGCTGCCCATCTCGCCCTCGGTCGTGAAGGCGACGCCGTTGGAGGCCTTGCTCTTGACCTTGAGCTTGCGCGAGTAGTCGTAGTCGTCCTTGAGGACGTTCTCCGCCGTCTTGGCGATATCCTTGTAGAGCACAACCATGGCTCCTGTCGATGCGGTGTCTTCTGAGTCGCGAGTTCCCGAATGAGCGTGGTGGTGTCTCGGCGCGTTCGGCTCGAGAGGCAGCAAGGGGGAGGATGGGAGGAGGAGGAGGATACAGCAAGCAGCAGACGCGCGGAAGCTCGTCGGCAATTGGGCAGAGATACGCACTCCCGCTTAAGTACGATGATCTTCTCGCAGATTCAACACGGCGGCCAATCAGAAGCGGCGCTGCGGAGCAGGTGGCGAAACATTCCCCCGCGCAAGTGAATACGTCACGCATGGCCAGTTTCAACCGCCCCGCCACATCATCCCAGCCGGCGGCGAAGAGCTCGCGGTGTACTGTGCTGTGTTATCCACTGTGGCCAAAACGCATCATCAACTCAAGGGCTGATGCGGTCGAGATGATCGTCAAGCGGCTCACGGGGTTTTGCTGAAAGCGGCGTCTGAAGACCGCATGCTCATGCTCCACTTCGCGAGGACCCGTACCGGGTACAGTACCAACTGGACGGATCGTATGGGTACCGCGTTACTGGTAGGTACGGTACCGGTAATGAGCGCGTGGTCGACTGGCGCCAAGCTCCCGCTGGGTGTCTGGGAGCATTTTGACATCGACGGCCGTCTTGGGATGACGCAGTGGGCCACACCTCATTGGGCTGAAATCCAGCGCATCATCCTGTTTTAACCGATAAGAGCCGGTACTGCCGACTTTTGCAGGGGAAATTCAACACGGCTGTTTCTCAAACTGCAACGCAAAAGGCTGGGCGTGGATGATGGTATGTAAATACGCATTCTTACCTTTTTACGGGTGGAACAAAATCTCGCCCTTCAAGTCTTTTGGCCTGTAGGATATCGAAGAGCTCTCCTCCGGTCGGGGGGAAGTTGGTTTGTGGGGCAGCGCCGCGTCTCGCCTGTCGTCTGTGGTCATTCTGGAAGCAGGAACATCTAAAGAGAAGAAGAACTAGTGAAAATGGTGGCGGTGCTGTTCAAGGACCTCGCCAAGACGGCGGCGGACGTCCTCAACGACGACTACGACTACTCGCGCAAGCTCAAGATCAAGAGCAAGTCGTCCAACGGCGTGACCTTCACCACGGAGGGCCAGCTCAACGCCAACAAGTCGATCCTTGCGAAGGTCTCGGGCGGCTTCACGCACTCGGGCTCCAACGTCATCTTCAAGAAGCTCCAGGTCACCACCCAGGGCCGCCTCGTCACGGAGGCTGAGCTGCCGAACGTGCTCACCAAGGGCCTGAACCTCACCTTCAAGCTGGAGGATGGCTCGGTCACCAAGAACGCCAGCGCAAAGCAAGTTGGCGTGGTCGGTGCTGAGTTCAAGCAGGACAAGTTCTCTTTCAACACGGAGGCGGACTTCGTCGGCAACTCGGTCAAGGCCGCTGGTGTGTTTGTCCAGGACAACTTCGTTGTCGGTGGCCAGGTCGCCTTCAACGTCGAGAAGTCGGCGCTCACCGAGCACAACGTCGGTGTGAGCTTCGTCGGCTCGGACTTCGCCACCTCGCTCGTCACCAAGAAGAACTTCGGTGCGCTCCAGGCGTCGTTCCACCACAAGCTGTCCAAGGACACCGTGTACGCGGCCGTCCTGGACTACGACCTCAAGTCGGCGGCCAACACGCTCAACGTTGGTGGCCGCTTCAAGGCCGACGCCGACACCACCTACGCCGGTAAGATCGACTCGGAGGGTTTCGTCTCGCTCGCCTCGATCCAGAAGGTGCGCCCATACGTGACGCTCACCACGAGCGTGCACGTCGATGCCAAGAACTTCGAGGGTGACGCACACAAGTTCGGTGTCGGTCTCACGCTCGGTTAAGCGTCACTGCCGTCTCGTGGCTTCGACTCTGCTGTCAGCGGTCTCCTTCGCGACGTGCGAAGCGCATTAGATGAGATAAGTGGTCAGCAACGGCAGTCGCGCAGCAGAGAGAAGGTTAATACTGTAAATGGAGGGAAAGCATGTGAGAAAACAAATCCAGGTCGTGTTCGTACTGGCAGCCTCTGCATCAAGCGCGATTGCCTTCCAGTTAGAGCTGCTCACCGTCGTGAATCTGCGTTTCCTAGTTCTTAGCGCGTGCCTCTGCGTTCATTCGTCGCTGTTTACTCACGCGGTCAAGATAGTTGACGAACGACAGCTCATCACTGTCGCCGAAGAGCTGCTTCATGCGCATCTCCAGCTGCGACTGCCCGTAGCGCGCAAAGAGGATGGCCATGGTGTCGTCCGCCGTGATGGTGCCGCAGTTTTTCTTGTCGTAGGTCATGAACTGCACCACATTGAACAAGTTCACAGGCTCGAGTTCGGTCTTGTCGATGAGGTTGCGGTTGAACATGGAGCGCAGCTCTTCCCAGTCCACCACACCATCCAAGTTTTCGTCGGCCTCCCAGATCATGTCGCTGATCTCTTTCTTGGAGCATACTTTGCCGAGCGCCTTGATCGCGCCGTACAGGTCCTCGTTCTTGATGTGTTTAGTAGGGTTGCAGTGGATGTTGGCCAGTTCCTGAGAGTACTTCTCCAAATTGAAGTCGACCTTGCGTAGCTCCTCTTCCACTTCCTCGCGCGTCATTTTCACTCCCTTCTCGTTCACCAGCGACGACACATCGGGATTCGCCTTGCTGGCTTCTAATCGCACTCGTCGCTCCTTCGCCGCCACGATGCTAGCGTGGCTCTTCTTCTTCTGGCGGTAGGATGCCAAGTGGTCGAACACGCGCCGCAGCTCGCGCTCCTCCTGGGCGATCATGCCCTTCGCGTCGTCATTCACGGACATCATCTTCTTATGCACTGCTGTTTGTCTCTCGCGTTTGATTGCTCAATGCGAGTCTCGCCGGAAGGCGTCAAAATGGTCGCCTCAGACGAGGCTGAGCTTCTGTCGACCAAAAATATACACGAGCTGAGGCTGGGAGTCCCAAGAACTGAGTGTGCTTGTGTCCTCAAAATATCCATGGACGGGTTGGTCGTGACAGAAGTATCCAAATCTAGCGTATGAAATTCATCTTATGACAACAGAGCTATTGAAGCAGAAGCGCCAAGGTCCGCGATGTCGGGCAGCTACACGTCTTTGCGGGCAGTCGCGATGAGCTGCTGCACCATCACGTCGATCTCACTCGTGGACATGGTCTCTGAGTTGAGGATGGCGTTAGCCACGACCGTCGTGCTCTTGGTGGACGAAGAATTGACCCAGATCATGCCGTTGCGACCGATGGCGATCTCGAATGGGATGGATTTTCCGAGGGCCTGAAGCACGTAGCTGTCCTCGTGGAGTAACTTCTTGGCCAGAGGGATCGACGTCTTGAACACGTAGCCGCCCATCAGTTCGCCATAGATAGCGAGACCCGTCATCCAGTCCTTCTTCGTCACATTTGGCGGCGCTAGCGCAGCAAGAAGAGTTGTTAGAACCACTGCAATGCCTACGCGTCGTCAAATCTACTGCTGTTTACCTTCACACGTCAGTTCTGGTTCGACGCCATGACTTGTCTTCAGCACTCGCGCGTAAACGAGTGATCCGATGCGCAGGCTCGGACGGTTACGCTTGGTAGCTCCATCGAAAGCAAGACTTCCGAGTGTCACACTCGATCTACGATATTCACGAGGTAGCATTAAGTCACAGGCCTCCATGATCGAGCCGGCAATGCTGGGCTCCACGTACGCGGCGCCGATGTTGACACGGTAAAACTCCGCGTTGCGGTCGGTGACGATGCCAACCACGCCATCGTCCACGGCAACAGAATACTATTGGGCACAAGCGCTCGTCAGTGGTGTGTTGCTTCGATTGGTGTGGGATAGTCCGCCAAGACACGTACCCGCTTGTGGTCGTACTCCAGCCAGTAGCGGTTCGGCGGTCGATACCGCAGCACGCCAGCGTTTGTGCACACAATGCGCTCATCGTCACCTTGTCGAAGGCCAGCTCCTGCACATGCAATGAGTAGGAAGTGTCAGCTCATAATCTGTCAATGAGTCACAGTCGTCGAGACGATGCGCACCCAATCGCACGTGCTTCGTAGTCTTGGTGAGGATGTCGGAGACGTCGTCACCAGGCAAAACGACGGTTGGCGAGAAGAGGAAGTCCACTTGACGCTGGGCATCCTCTAGGAAGCGGCTCGCGGCATCGTCATTGTGGTCCCCGTCAGCAGCAGCATGGTCATCCACGGCGTCGTTCTTGCGCTTGGTCGACATCGTGGCCAGTCGAACTGATGCAGCTTTTGAGAGGTCAGCAACATCCCTCTTAAGTACGAAAGACCCATCCGGCAGCTCAACTGGATTGAGACAGCTCAACTTGTTGCAGCTCCACCGTCGAGTTGTATCTCTCAGCTCGGAGTGAGCAGGCCAAAGCAAGCATGGTACCACGGATATGGGCTCCTCAGCGCATTAATTTAATTATGAGATCGCGAAGTCCTTAGCTCCCCCTAGTCTCGCCTACAGTATCTTCAATCTTCCTCGTAGCTTCTCATCGAAAAGGGTGGCTGGACGAGTTGTTGCTATCTAGTCTGGCTGGATCCGCTCACGTTAGACGCTCTTCTCTTTGGGAAACGCTTGGGAAGTTGCTATCCGGTGAAACCCGCATCGATTCGAGAAGTCCCCCGCGCGGACGCTGTGCAACGCTTAGTCACGACCGCGACCACGGCCACGGCCACGTCCCCGGCCGCGTCCTCGTCCGCCAGCAGCAGACGCGTTCGCCTTGACTTTCTCGCGCGGCGTGTCGTCGATGAGCAGAGTGTCGAGATTCAGCGAGTCAGGCAGGATGTAGTAGCGGATGTTGTTGCCGCGGATGCTGAGCGAGTCCAGCGTTACCGGGTTCTTGCCCTTGACGGTCATCTTGACCGACTTCAAGTGTGTATTCATGCTAATGTCGACGCCTTCAGCACACAGTACGTTAGTGAGGATTGATCTCATACTCGTGGTTTGTGCTAGAGCAGGTAAGACATACCAGAGATGGTGCCGTGGACGATCGTGCCATTCTTGAGTTCAATGGTCACCGTTTCATTGGAAAGCTTCATCAAAAAGCTACGCATACCAACGCAAGACATTAAACACGACATAACAACCTCGTAGAAATGCATGCGCCAGTAAAGTGATGCATGGAGGTGCGTGGGGAGGGGAAATACGCACCGAACGAGCTTCATGGTGTTGGTGGTTCCAGGGCCGAGGCACGCAGATGATCGTTCCTTTGCTTTTGCTGACCCAAACGAGCGAAGCGCCCTCAGTAGCAGCCCCAATAAATATCACAACACGGTAATATTGCCCCATTTAACGGTGATTTCGTGGGAAAAGATCAAAACACGGTGTATCCCTCCACCCCGCGTTTCTCCATCCGCACAAGACCACTCATCCTGTCGAAGGCCACCACCGTAGATACCAGAGGAAGCCATGGGCCGCGCACGTAAGTCGACGAGTATGGACATCATCCGCCGCGTGAAGGGCCTCGCGCGCAACGGTGGCATGCGCCAGCCATCGTGGGTGCCTGTTGTGGACCGTTTCCCTCCTCCGCCAGTGCCTCGCCAGGACCGCGAGTGCCTGCCGATCATCACGTTCCCACAGGACCGACTCGCCGAGATGTACATGAAGCGCCAGCCACAGGGCCTCGTTGATGGCGAGACGGCGTACGATTTTGCTGATGAACAACTGACGCTTATCGAGGCGGGTATCCCAGAGGAGGACGCGTACAAGATGCTCGTGGAGAAGTACACGCAGGTGGACGCGCACCGTTTCCTGGACAAGTTCGCCAAGATGCGCGGTATCCAGTTCGCGGATCCAGAGGAGTACGACGACCTCGAGCGCGAGTGGGTCGAGTCTGAGTCGCGGGCAGTGAAGGACGCGATGCGAATGGAGTTTGAAGAAGCCGAGGAGTACCGACAGAGTTAGAGCGGCTGAGCTGCAGACACCAAAGCAAAGAGACGATACTAGTGAGTGTGGGCGTGATCCACAATCGAATAGACTTGGATTTTGCCTACGATGTACCAGCGCAGCGTTGTACTTCACACGCCATTCCGGTTTGGCTTTCAAATACTTGTCAGAGCCGACGGTGCTGAGCCGTGGAGTTCTGAACTCGTTCTCATGACCTCTCGCAGAGTTTGCTCTGGATATTCTCAGCAGCATCTGCATCAACACTCACCACCTCTCGACATACAAATCCTGACGCGGTTCATGCTGCACTTTCAAAGATGTGCCCGCGACGTCGCACGTTTAGCGCCGTATCCTAGTTAACATGGATCTGAGCTGAAACGCATCATCCGAATTCACGTTTGGAAATGGTCCATGGCAAATACAACGTAGTAGTAGCAAGTACTTCGAAGTAATGCACATGCGAGTGTGGCGCACAGAGTTTTCCTCCTTGTGATGCCGGTACTCCTCCTCCTGTGTCGTATTCGTGCAGCACGGTGAGCTTCACTGGATGACGGCAGGAGAGTTTGCTGGAGACGTTTCACGTGCACGATCATCACCTCGCGATGCACCTTTCTCAGCACACACGATATGAGGAGAACTGTCACGGGCGATAAAGGCTCAGCCGGTAGCACACCGTTGTCGTATTATGGGTAAAGTTGATATGCAGTTGTATTGAGCGGACTAATCTCTGAGCGATCTTCGTTCTCGAGTCACGCTTGGGTTCGCACGCACGAAGACAAGATCCACGCACGCGATGGGATGGGATTTGTGAGGCTTGAACTCGCTTCGATACAGCGCTCCAGAGAGACTTCTGGTGGATGTATTCGTCGACGACGATACTCAGGAGGTTACTTGCGGCCACCCATCTTCTTGCCCCGCCCAGAGCTTTTTCGTGCGCCCTTCTTCTTGTCATCGCTTGGCTTCTTGAGCGCCTGCACTTTGTTGAACAGAGGCGAGTGCTTGAGAATCTCCGGGAGGATAATGAGCTTGATCTGGCTGCCGCGCACGTACACCAACTCGAGCTTGGACTTCTGGCCGTCGCGCTGGGTGAGCACGACGTCACTCAGCTGGCAGTTCATGCTGTCCTCTGTGTCGTTGAGGAGTCCACGATAGATCTCCCCGTTCTTTAACTCGATGGTCACCGTGCGGCCTTCGCCCTCATGGAGCAGAGAGATCGGCACGCCCACGCTCTTGGTCGCCATGGCTGTCGCGTCTTCTATCGGGGAACTCGTTTTTCCTTCGCTCACGGAAATGTCGTTGGCTCCAAACACCATCATTTGCACCAATCAGAGGCATTTCTATCAGCTGAGTAACTCATTGGTTGAAATTATATGCACTGATTTAGGGAGCAGTTACCACAAGTATTAGAAATGCCGCTTGTTGTGCAAAATCTGCGCAAATTTTGGAACACATGATAACGTTAGGGTGACCTGCACGGACACTTGTCCTCACTCACATACTTTCTAGACTGTGTGGAATTCGCGCATTCCACGCGTGGCACCTTGTGCGTAGGTATCCAAACAGCTCAGTCTGGAGCTTGACTGGCACAACAATCCACCACCATCCAAGGTTTTTCATCACCTTGGTCCTACTGACGTGGTGCGGATCCTCTGCTGTCGTTCTTGATCGGGCAGGCGGACCACATTTAAGCGCTGTAGATGGATGGCTGGCGGGGGGGGTTCTATCCCATGAACCAACTGTCGAAAGACAACGATCTTGGGGATTCCTGGTCGGTCTGCCTCATGCCCTGACGCTCATGTTGTCGCAAGGGAATCGGCCTGGTGGCCGCCCTATCTTCTGACTCGCATTGGCATCCCCACACGTCGTACAAGGCATATATCAAGCAGATGATATTGTGCAGGGGAGGGGTAGAGGTACCGTAACTAAATGGATCTCAGGTAGGATGACATACTTGGGTGTGCCGCGGGACGATAATCATATGTCGTGGGGTGGATGAAAGTCGGGGACGTATGTATCGAACCCGACTTGAACCGCCGTAAACAACGAGACAAAAAGTCGAATGGAGTGGCTTCTATGCGCTTGGGATGCGCCTTCAGCCGTGAGATCACAAGAACGTTCAATTGAGAGCTCGAAAATCCATTGAATCGTAGCACGCGACTCCTCATAAGCCGCGGTACCGGAAGTTTCGCGTAGGCGTCACGCCCCTGTCGCGTTGGTGTAGTCATAGAAGGTCGATGGCCGTCTTTTTTTAGTAGCCGAGAGTCGGTTCTTGACTCAAATGCCAGTCACTGGATATCCTTCCGCACACCAGTACTTCTCCAATACCGTGCGTCCAGCAGTGATGTCTTCGTTGGTTCTCGTCGCGGTGCCTTCTATATGTGGGCTCTGTAGGTACTTGGTGCTCCTTGGTGGGTTCTCAAAAGGGTGAAAATTCTGTTCTTTGTGTGCCGAAGGAGGGCTATTCCCTCCACACGGTTATGGGGAAATGGGCTATCCCCAACCCCCAAAGTAAATCCCTGATATCCCTACGTTCCTACTTTTCTGGCTTTCTCAACGTCCCTAATGTTCCTACTTTCCTACTGTTCCTACTGCTCCTACTGTTCCTACTGTTTCTTCTTTCTGTCCCTAACGTTCCTAATGTTTCTGGTTTTCCTTGACAAAATCACCAAGTCCTGGATATCCGTCCGGGTCGCCTCGAGCTATCAAGCCGACCACTCGCGCCAAAAAGTCGAGCCACTCCATCACACATATCCCCATATGACACCATGCATGGGTTACCGCGCATCGCGCGAATCATCACAGCAATTACAACGAGTCAACCGCTGATTGTGCAGGGCCCTAGCAGCTGACCCTATGCCGACCACATCAATACATCGTCACACACAACACCGCCGACAGACACATTGATACCCGATTTTCCCAACAAACCATTTCACCTGTACAAAGTCCCATCAAAGCCGCCACCTATGATAGGATGATCGGCACAGGCTGCAGTGTTGGTACGACGTAATACGAAGCAAATGTTGCAAATGTTTGGCGAGCAAATCGTGTACAACAGTGTCGGTCGGCGGCGTGTGTGCGCGTGTGTGCGCGTGTGTGCGCGTGTGTGCGCGTGTGT